>JAQQSY010001918.1:0-14030 GCA_028646535.1 Procyon lotor
AGTGTTTAAGAACAGACTTGAGGGCTAGACTTCTAGTGTTGAATACCTGTTCTACTGATTAGTAGTTGGATACATTTAGATAGTTTAAATTTAAATCTGCTTTAATCAGCCTTCTTATGTGCAAAATGGAATGAAATATAGTATCTTTCTCTTTAAGAATTAAGAGATAATATATATAAATGCATAGAACATGACATAAAACAGTATCTCTACAAAGATTAACCTTAATATTTCCCTTACTATTATGTTTATTAGCTATAGATACTTCGCACCCAAATGTTTTCATGTAAAGTGATTATTTATTTGAAAACAAATGTATAATTGAGTTACACATTTTTTAAAATATAGGAATAATTTCAATGACATATTTATAATAAGTCTGGATTGGACATTGCATTCAATACACCATTTATGAATTTTTTAAAACAGAACAAACACACATGACTATGGTAATTTTAATCATGGCAAGGCAAGAGATTCTTTGATTATTAATTTTGAAACAGTTTCTAATGTTTTTTTCTAATATTATTTATTTATTTATTTATTTATTTATTTATTTATTTGACACAGAGAAAGTGACCACAAGTAGGCAGAGAGGCAGGCAGAGAGAGAGAGGGGGGAAGCAGACACCCTGCTGAGCAGAGAGCCCAATGTGAGGCTAGATCCCAGGACTCTGAGATCATGACCTGAGCCGAAAGCAGAGGCTTTAACCCACTGAGCCACCGAGTGCCCCAGTTTCTAATGTTTTAATATAACATTTTAAAAATTGTACTATGACATGGAATTTACGATACAGAAAATAATGTTTTCCCTTAAAAAAAGTAAGCACTTTGGGAAAAAAAAAGTAAGCACAAAGATTAAAAGATAAAAATTTATTCTTTGGTATTTCTTATCAACAGTTTAATTCAATATTGTTTAAAGTCACAAGTTTAAAATACAAGGCAGATTTACAAGTCAAGAGTATATCTAATCACCTGTGTTGTTTCATTGCGTATTAAAGACAGGAGAGGACGTGGGTCGGGGGAGGGATAACTGGGTAATGGGCATTGAAGAGGGCACTTCGTGTCATGAGCACTGGGTCTTGTTTGGAACTGATGAATCACTAAATCCTACCTCTGAAACTAATTTTAAAAATATATTATATAGTCATATTCTGTTTATAGAAAACCTATGATTACATAGAATCTAACATACTTTTAGATTCATTGTTTAATTTCTATCCACACTTCCAAGTTTTTTTTTCTCAGAAATAGCAAAGCTTCGCCATTCCATCCCTATGTTCTATGCTAAATACCTCACTGACCAATATTTTGGGCTGGTCCTAATGTGGTCCTTCTTTTCAATTAGATCCTAAATATCAAAGCCAAATAACCCTAATTCTTATACATGCTAAGATGTAACGACTCAGACATAAGGGGGATGACAAAAAGTTGTGGAAAATAGTATTCCAGGGACTATGAAAACCCCTTTAATATACAACATCTCATCCAATATAACAACAACTAAAAGAAGTACACTAGTCGTATTTTGAAATTGCACATGAAGTAGCTGAGATGGGAGGAGGTGATTTGTATCTGGAAAATTGAGGGGGGTGAACCAGGCACCAAGGGAGTACCATCAATGCCAAACCCAGTTTCAGGAAGTTAACTTCTGAAGTTCGTGGTGGTTTTTATCAGTTTTTATCTTGACAGTGAGAAGATTGACACATTAACAAACAAAATAAGTAATGGACTCTCAAAGTCATAGGCTACCATAATTATCTTTCATGTAACTGATAAATGGATTAAAAAAAAGTGACCGTTTTTATATTTTTCTGGATGGATATATTCCCAGGATGAGTTTTCCTATAAAATCATTAAAAATTACAAACAGGAAATACAGAATAAATATATTTTAAATAAATTTGTGAGTGCATTAAAACACATACAAAATAACTTGGAATGTTGACTAAACCAAGGGAACACACGAACTCTTGTCCTCCCTACAATTCAAGTTATGTAAAGGACCCTCTCCTAGGTCCCAGGTTATGCTCAATCCGAGGAGGGAGGATTGAGTAATATAGCCTCGTGCCTCAGTCAGAGGACACCTCGAGGATGTATTCCAACAATTGCAAGTTTGTGAAGTAAAGCACATGCTTACATCCTATGGGCCTCAAGTTTGTGTTTTAAAACTGAGTCCTTAAAAAATGAATAACAAAAAATAAAAGTGAGTCATTAATTATATTACATGATTACTGCAAGAATAAAATAAGATAGTGTATACAGAACATAACACTGGTATACAGAGTATATCACTGGAAAATAGCAAGTACCAGTAATAGTAGCTACTACCACTTTCATGTACTCAAGAAAAATATAATTTTTCCTGCGGGAAACTAATGAACAGAGGAGGTGATTGATGGAATGAGATTCATCCATCTAATTTGGGGATTGAGTAGGAACCAAATTTCATGTTTCCTGACAAATTCATCAATATATTGTGCATAATCTTTACTACTGGATTTAAGTTTTTCTTTGTAACATAAATTACCTGTCAATAGATTAATAAATAATTGTAGGATAATAATGAAAATTGTCTATATTTCCATTTGAAAATATTAAGTGAGAACTGTTAAGACTACCCTAGTCCCTTGGAATCACTGATATATGTTCTTCCAGATATCATTCCAAAATGTAACCCAAAAGAATATTAAAAACATCCTATATACACAAAATATTTCTCATGTTCCTTTACAATGTGTAATAAAAAGTTATATAATGGAAGTATTAAAATTACCACTATAGAATACAATATAATAGCGAGAATTGTGTTATACATTATGTTAATTGAGAAGCAAATCCATGTTTTAAAAATCTACAAAATGTTTTTGGCAGAGTTAAAAAATAGTTATGATGTCATTGAGTGAAATCCTCATATTTTATATTTTTTAAATCCTCATATTTTAATTTCAGTTTTTCTATGGATACTTTTCCATGGATTATTATTCCTTAACATTATAGAACTAAATAGAAAAAAAAACAAAAACAAAAGCGCTATAGAATATGTTTTAGGAACCCAGTTTCAAAGTGCTGGAACTCACCTGCTTGAGGGGAAAACATCATAAAGAGGTACCGAATGATCCATGGCTCTGACAATCAAATCACTATTTATTTGTAATTCGGAAAATGCTTCTGTTCTAATATAAATTGCATCTCGCCTGGCTAAAGCATAAGGAGTTTTGAGTTCCAGGGTCTGGAAATGAAAATAGGAAGGCATTTAAAGGAAAACAGATTACCATATAACTTCTCCTTTTACCATCTCCAGCTGGATTATTTTAAATCTCAGGATAGTTGATCCCTGAAGAAATGTCCTGTTTGAGTCACATAATGTTCAAATCGGGATATGATGAATTTCAAAGTGACATCTGCTACATAATAGTATTAAATGAGGTAACGTATGTAAACTACCCAGGAGGGCCATTAATCCTGCTACCCTGTATTTTAGTAATGACCAATGTGCCAAGAAAATCTGGTAATTACATAGAGGAGAGTGTGAGATTAATCCCACCCCCCCATTAAAAATCTTCCAAATAGGGGAGACTAAATTCTACCTTTATATTCTTGATACTTTCTAGGTATATAATTTAGGGTAACTTATATGTGCAATCTAAGCTTCATGTTAAACATCTATAAAAGTGGGATAATAATGTCTCTACCCTAGTGTTATTTATTGAGTTTAATTTATAGAGTGAATAGCAGGCATTAGATATCAAATATGTGGATGCTTTCTTACTTCTTTCTTTTTGCTCAAGCAGATATTTGTTTTCTTTATGATTGACAGATAGTAATGAGGGAAGAAAATTTTTTAAAAATTGAAAAAATGACAGGAGGGGCAAAATGGTGGAGAGGTAGGACACTCTGTTAAACCTGTCCCCAAAACTGAGCTAGATATCTGTCAGATCATGCTGAACACCTATGAAATCAGGCAGAGGAGCAAGACTTTTCACTTTTGGATCTCTAGGGAGCAGAAGACAGCAGAAGAGAGGCAAAGCAAAGTGGGAACACTCAAAAGGGTAAAGGAGGATAAACAAAAGGGGGAGGGAGCCACCAGAAGCGGCACAAGGACAGTAATACCCCAAAGGAAAGCCTCAGGTGGTTGCAGAGCAGCAAGAACTTAGGGACTCATAAAAAACACTTAAAAAGAGCATAAGGTTCTGAGTAGCAGCGAGTGGAAGATGGTGGTCGTAAGCACAAGTCTGGTCCCAAGCTCGCAGGAAGGACACCACTTGCCCCAAAGAGAGACCAGTGGGGGGCAGTACCCGCTGCCCTCACAATTTTGTGGACAGGGTGCTCGCACTCCTGAAAGCACCTTAGAGAGTCTGCTGTGGTCCAGGAGCCCACAGCTTTTATCTGAGTACAGCGCTCTCTAGATGGTGCATTACAGAAGGCAAGAACTGTGTGGTCTCTGCGGTAATATTGGCAAGAATCTGGCCACACCCCGCCATAGCATGGAGCCCCAAGTACAGGGGAAAGCGCGCATAGTCGCAAGAAGCCTCCGAACTGCTGAGAGCATAGTCTCATGGAGCCCCAAAACTGCTGAGTGCGAGCTCCCTGGGAAAAGTCAGCTGTACTGGGAGATTTGCGGAGGGGAGTGTTCCTTCTGGTCCACCCAGAGGGGAGTAAACTTCTGCTTCTCTGTGACAGGGAGATGTGGGTACTGACAGGCAGATCCCTCACTCAGACTCTCTGAAAAGGAGAAAAAGCTGCAAAAGGCCAAAAGCCCCCAGAGAGCTAGAGACTGAGAAACCAGGTTCCACAGAGCTCTGCCCCTTGACTGGGGTCAGGGTGACTCAACCCAAGCAAGATTGCCTGGAAAACAACTGGGCAGGCCCCTCCCCCAGAAGACAAGTAATAAAAAACCAAAAAACAAAAACAAAAAGACTATAACCACTGAGTCACCATAAGAATTTAAATCCCCAACATTAGGGGAAATCAATATATTAAGTGCTTGATAATACACTGAAACCTGTACGTTTCATAGATACAATTTTTTTTTCTATTCACTTTTTTTAAATTTTTATTCACTTGTTTTCACATTTCTTGGTTTGATTTTGTTTTTTGTTTTTATTTTTTTAAACTACTTAACATTATATCTAGAGGCTTAATACAATGATAAACTCCGGAAGACCTGAAATAACCTTCCTTGCCCATGAGGAGCTATAACCAATCTCCCATCTTACTCTTCTGTCAGAGTTTCTACCTATTTGTTTTTGTTCTGATATTATAGAAAATGTCATTCCTGGGGTTCATTCTGAATAGATTCTTTTATTTTTTGTCATCTACTCTTGTCAGTTTATATTTGTTCTTGTTGGTCTACATAATTTATAAATATTATTGTTGGGGCCCATTCTGGCTGAAATCCCCTCTTTTTCTGTATCTCTCTATCTTTTTTATCCTTATTCTTCCTTTTTGGTGGTGAATCCCAATTGCTCCTAAACATTCCAGAGTGAACAATGGCTGGATCGTGGGGAAATATCCAACTATACATCATCTCATCCAGTTCCCATCAAAATGAGTTGGAGGAGGAACACCCAACAGAGGAAGAGCCCAGAGACTGCACCCTCTCCCTCAGAACTATTAGACATGGACATTAACAGTATGTCAGAAAGGGAATTCAGGCTGAGAATCATCCAGGTAATGGTTAGGATCAATGACAATATAGAATCTCTAAGGAGAGAAATGAAAATCAGTACAGCAGATGTAATAAGTGTTATCAGTGAGATCCAATCCAAAGTAAAGAGATTAAGAGATAGAGTTACAGAGACAGAGGATGGAATTAGTGATCTAGAGGATAAAATGATAGAGAAGAAAGGGCAGGAAGGCAGCTGGAGCAAACTGCTCAGGAGTCATGAGAGGAGACTTAGGGAAATAAATGACACCATGAAACGTTCCAACGTCAGAATTATTGGAACCCCAGAGGGGGTAGAGAAAGACAGAAGACTAGAAGGTATACCTGACCAAATTCTGAATGAAAATTTCCCCAATCTGGGGAATGGAACAAGGGTTCGTGTCCTAGAGGCAGAGGACACCTGCCAAGATCAATGAGTCTAGAAATACAGTTAGACACATCATACTAAAATTTGCCAATTATGCGTTTAGACAAGAGGTCCTGAGGGCAGCTAGGGGGAAGAGATCCCTTACATAAGGAGGAAGACCCATTAGAATAACATCAGACCTCTCCACAGAAACCTGGCAAGCCAGAAAGGGCTTGTGAGACATATTCAATGCACTAAACGAGAAGAACAGGCAGCCGAGAATAGTTTATCCAGCAAGGCTGACATTCAAAATGGATGGACAGATAAAGAGCTTCCAAGATGTGAAAGGATTAAGAGTATGTGACCATGAAACCGGCACTCCAGGAAATATTAAAGGGGGTTCTGTAAAAGTAGAGCGAACCCATGAGTGCCTTAGAACAGAAATTTACAATCAATAGAAACAAGGACTACACAGGCAACATGATATCCATAAACACTTATCTTTCAATAATCACTCTTAACGGGAATGGCCTAAATGCTTTCAAAAAAGGTCACAGAGTTGCAGAATGGATAAAACAGTAGGTTCCATCCATATGCTGTCTAAAAGAAACTCATTTGGAACCAAAAGATACATCCAGACTGAAAGTGAAAGGATGGAGAACCATCTTTCCTGTCAATGGGCCTCAAAAGAAAGCTGGGGTAGCAATTCTCCTATATGATAAATTGGATTTTCAGCTAAAGTCTGTAATCAGAGATACAGAAGGACACTACATCATTACGAAAGGGAGTATCCTCCAAGATGATCTAACACTTGTAAATATTTATGCCCCCAACATAGAAGCAGCCAACTACATAAACCAACTGTTAATCAAAATAAAGTGTCAGATTGATAGTAATACAATAATTGAAGGAGATCTTAATACACCACTCTCAGTAGCAGACAGATCATCTAAACAGAAAATCAATAAAGAAAAAAGAGCTTTGAATGACACATTGGACCAGGTGGACCTCAGAGATATATACAGAACATTCCAACCTACAGAAAAAAAAGAATACTCATTTTTCTCGAGGGCACATGGAACTTTCTCCAAAATAGACCACATAATGGGCCACAAATCAGGACTCAACCAATACCAAAAGATTGAGATGATTCCCTGCATTTTATCAGACCACAATGCTCTGAAAACAGATCCCAACTACAAGAAGAAGTTTGGAAGGAATTCAAACACTTGGAGGCTAAAGACCAACCTGCTCAAGAATACTGAGATCAACCAGGAAATCAAAGATGAACTTTAACTATTCATGGAGACCAGTGAGAATGAAGACACATCGATGCAAAACCTATGGGACACGACAAAGGCAGTCCTAAGGGGGAAATACATAGCCATCCAAGCCTCCCTCAAAAATATTGAAAAATCTCGAATACATCAGCTCTACCTGCACCTCAAAGAACTGGAAAACCAACAACAAAGGAAGCCAACCCCATGCCAAAGAAGGGAAATAATCAAGATCAGAGCAGAGAACAATGAGTTAGAAACTAGAGAAACAGTAGAACACATCAATGAATCCCCAAGTTGGTTCTTTGAAAGAATCAATAAGATTGACAAGCCACTAGCCAAACTAATCCAAAAGAAAAGGGACAAGACTCAAACTAATAAAATTATGAATGAAAGGGGAGAGACCAAGACTAATCCAAAGGAAATAGAAACAATCATCAGAAATTATTATCAACAACTATATGCCAATAAGTTAAACAACCTAGAAGAAATGGATGCATTCCTGGAAACCCATAATCTTCCAAGACTGAAACAGGAAGAAATTGACAACCTGAATAGACCAATATCTAGGAATGAGATTGAAGCATTGATCAAAAACCTCCCAAAAAACAAGAGTCTAGGACCAGACAGATACCTTGGGGAATCCTACCCGTCTTTCAAGAAAGAAATAATACCTATTCTCCTGAAAATGTTCCAATAATAGAAACAGAAGAAAAACTTCCAGAGGCTTTCTATGAAGCCAGCATTACCCTGATCCCCAAACCAGGAAAAGACCCTACCGAAAGGAGAATTTCAGACCAATATCCCTGATGAATATGGATGCCAAGATTCTCAATAAGATGCAGCTAATAGAATCCAACAGCACATTAAAAAGATTATCACCATGACCAGGTGGGATTTATCCCTGGGATGCGAGGGTGGTTCAACATTCACAAATCAATCCATGTGATAGAACAGATCAGTAAGAGAAGAACCACATGGTCCTCTCGATTGATGCAGAAAAAGAATTTGACAAAATTCAGCATCAGTTCCTGATCAAAACTCTTCAAATATAGAGATAGAAGGAACATTCCTCTACATCATCAAGTCTATCTATGAAAAGCCCACAGCAAATAAAATTCTCAATGGGGAAAATTGATAGCCTTCCCATTGAGATCAGGAACAAGACAAGGATGCCCACTCTCACCACTCTTGTTCAACATAGTGCTAGAAGTCCTAGCGACAGCAGTCAGACAACAAAAAGAAATAAAAGGTACTCAAATTGGCAGACGACATGTTACTGTATATGGAAACCCAAAAGAATCCACCCCCAATCTACTTGAACTCATACAACAATTCAGTAATGTGGCAGGATACAAAATCAATGCACAGAAATCAGTGGCTTTCCTATACACTAACAATGAAGATGTGGAAAGAGAAATTAGGGAATCTATTCCATTTATGATAGCACCAAAAACCATAAGATACCTGGGAATAAACCTAACAGAGAGAACATTTAAACACGTGGAAGCAAGTGGCACACTTAGTTTTATCTCATTTTCAGATATCTATGCTCAAGATTTTGAAATTCTGTGGTGTGTTTCTGTGACAACAGCACAAGGCAGTGGACTCCTTGGCATAGCTGCTCCCCCTGAAGGTATGAAAACTGAGAGGGACCCAGTGGCTGGATGAAAACTCCCCTCCCTGTACTTCCCAGAGCATAGACAGTATTTCCGGTGAGGGACAAATGCTTCAACTACTGCATTGTAACCCAGTCCTGCCCACCGCTGCTCATCACGAAAGACCCTCAGTCTCAGGGATCTGAACTGCAGAGTGTTCCTAGCACAGAAAGAGTGAAAGGAATTTCTGGTTTCCCCAGTACCCTTTAAATATACCTATTAAGAGGATTCTAAATCAAACAATTCTGGATTGCGGTGCCTGGCTGGCTCAGTGGATTAAAGCCTCTGCCATCAGCTCAGGTCATGATCTCAGGGTCCTGGGATCAAGCCCCACATCGGGCTCTCTGCTCAGCAGGGAGCCTGCTTTCCATTTCTCTGCCTGCCTCTCTGCCAACTTGTGATCTCTCTCCTCTCTGTCAAATAAATAAATAAATAAATAAATAAATAAATAAATAAATACATAAATAAATGAAATATTAAAAAAAAAAATTCTGGACTGAAAGCCAAATAGACTGAGCTTATATCACTTTGTCTTCCCCTCTTGAAAAAAGTGGTTTATTATCATAATATGGTTACTGAATATATTTGACTTACCATTATGAAAACAGAAGCTCTGTTTACTTGGGCTAGGTTTAAATACAGGAAAAGATGTACCAATAAAACAGGTGACCATGGGTCGCCTGGGTGGCTCAGTCGTTAAGCATCTGCCTTCAGCTCAGGTCATGATCCCAGAGTCCTGAGATCGAGCCCCGCATCGGGCTCTCTGCTCTGTGGGAAGCCTGCTTCTTCCGCTACCATTCCCTCTGCTTGTGTTCCCTCTCTCGCTGTGTTTCTCTCTGTCAAATAAATGAAATCTTTAAAAAAAAAAGAAACAGGTGATCAGGCCAGGGAAATTCATCCTGGATTAGTTAAATGAACATCTACAGATGCCTAGCACTGACAACAAAATACAATAATATGCAAAAAGCTGGCATCCCTTTTAAATGATACTTTCTAAAATTATATATGAGAACATAAAAGTCTGTATGCTTTTTTATTGTTTCATTTTTCTTTAGAGGAGTGGAGGGTGGGGAAAATGGAAAGGGAGAAATAATCTTAAACAGGTTCCATACCAGCCTCAAGCCCAGGGTTGGGGGTCCATCTCACATCATCTGAGCGAAAATCAAGAGTCAGATGCTTAATCCGCTGACCCACGCAAGGACCCCAAGCATTGGTACACTTATTAAAAAAATATTTGGTGAGGGGGTTTGGGGAGAGAAATGAAACAGGAAGGGACGGGAAGGGATATAAACCATAAGAGACTCCTAGACTCACAAAATGAACTAAGTGTGGCTGGGAGGCCGGCGGGTAGGGATAGGGTGGCTGGGTTGTGGACATTGGGGAGGTATGTGCTATGTTAAGAGCTGTGAAATGTGTAAGCCTGATGAATCACAGACATGTACCCTGGGGCAAATAATACATTATATGTTAATAAAGATTTTTAAAAAATTAAAAAAAGAAAGTAAAAAAATATTGGAAACTTTGTTGTACTAAATCACTTTTATATAAATGGCTGAAGATTACAGTGAAATGGCCACATTGGTGATTATCATATAGTGACCCATGGTGCATTAGGAATAATGGGCTTTAGAACTCTGACGGTTACTAGGCATTTTCTATTTATAATTCAATTGAATCTGACAAGCTCTAAGCAGCAAAGTTGCTTTGTGCAGACAAATAAGGATGATTATTGTTAGGATAAGAACCACTAGTGTCCTAGAGAACATAGAAGAGCCCTTTCTGAAAGTCATCAAAACATAACAGAGTCACCACAGTTCTATAATGGTCTGTCTACTGTGGGTGGGAAATCTCATAAAACATTAGCTAAGAGGGGTTGGCTTGAAATAAGGAATTCTCCACTTTCGAATGTGCTAAAGTTATTTGTTTCTTTATGGTTCATGGTTTTGTATTTTAGGTTTATATATTATATATGTGTGTGTTATATTTATGGATATAAATGTTAATTTTTTCTAAGGACAATTAAGTTATATTACATTATTTATCAATCTGTAGCGGGATTGGTCATTGATACAGATTAAAAAAAAAATAACAAAACTCCTAAATGTTTCCAGGTGTATACACTGAGAACTATTTGCAACAATTAAACAGAGTGCTAATTATGTAACACATTTCAGTGTCATTGAAGAGAGTTTTTTTTTTTTTTAAGATTTCATTTATTTGACAGAGAGAAACACAGTGAGAGAGGGAACACAAGCAGAGGGAATGGTAGCAGGAGAAGCCAGCTTCCTGCTGAGCAGGGAGCCTGATGCAGAGCTCGATCCCAGGACCCTGGGATCATGACCTTAGCCGAAGGCAGACGCTTAACGACTGAGCCAACCAGGCGCCCCTGAAGAGAGGTATTTAGACAGCATTCTATGCTTGCTACACAAATTGTCCTTTGTACATGAAATTACATCATTTGTCACCACTTAAGTGATTTTTTTAAATTTTATTTTAATCCAGTTAAATAAAATACAGTGTAATATAAGTTTCAGGTGTATAATGGGGTTATTCAACACTTCCATTCAACACCTGGTGGTCATCACAGGTGTACTCCTTAATCTCCATTCCCGGTTTAACCAATGTCCCACACCTTCCCCTATGGTGACAATTAGCTTGTTCTCTAGAGTTAAAGGTGTCTTTATTGGTTTGCCTCTCACTTTTCTCTCCTTTGCTCCTTTGTTTCTTGAATTCATATATAAGGGAAATCATATGGTATTTGTCTTTCTTGGACTGTCTTATTTTGCTTAGAATAATGCCCTTAACCTTCATGCATGTCATTGGAATGGCAAGATGTCATTCTTTTATATCCATATATCTCTACATAGATTTATATTATGATATATATACTTTCTATACCCATTCATCTCTCCATGGTTATCTGGGCTCTTTCCATATTTTGGCTATTATGTTCCCACTTACTTTATTGTTAGTACTTGTAGTATTGAGATCATTTTTGCCTTTTAGATTTCAACTTGCAGTTAATAAATCATCCGTAACAAAACAAGAGAAATTATCACAAATAGCAGAATGAAGGTGTATACAATTATTTTTTCAAAGGTCTATTTTAATTTTCTAGATCAATGTAATCCCTGTCATCAATCCTGAAATGGCATTGTTCTTTAGGAGTGTACAGGGTGAAATTAATATACTTCTAAGCAACAGAGAACAAGTGAGAACTTTGTTTCATTTTTACAGAATAGACCCTCAGAACAACTCTTTTCAGGGCTCCTATCACCTCCTTGTTCCTCAGGCTGTAGATGATGGGGTTGAGCATTGGGGTCAGGATGGTGTAGAAGACAGCCAGGACCTTGTCCTCTGTGGGAGATCTGTAGGATCTCGGGCGTAGATAAGTGTAAACAAAGGGTGCATAGTAGAAAGTCACAACAGTGAGGTGGGTGCTGCAGGTCAAATAGGCCTTCTTCCTCCCTTCTGTTGACTGCATGCGGCAGATGGCAAGGAGGATACGGCCATAGGAACATGCAATGCCAATGAAAGGAAACACGAGGAAGAGGGTGATGCCAAAAAACACAGTGTACTCATAGACCCAGGTGTCCATGCAGGCCAGAGTCAACATGGCAGGGATATCACAGAAGAAATGGTTGATGGTTCTGGATCGACAGTAAGGTATGTTGAGGACATATGCAGTGTGGGCACAGGAGTTGATAGAGCCCATGATCCATGATCCTGTTATCATCAGCACACACACTCTTGTGCTCATACGAACGGGATAGTGGAGAGGAAGGCAAATTGCCACATAACGATCATAGGCCATAGAGGCCAAAATTAATCCTTCTGCACCAGCTATAGTAACGAAGAAGAAGCACTGAACTCCACACCCAATGAAAGAAATAGACTTGTTTCCAGAGAGATAATTAGATGCCATCTTGGGAACAATGTTGGAGATGAAGTTCAGGTCCATGAGAGAGAGCTGACTAAGTAGAAAATACATGGGTGTGTGGAGATGGGCGTCCAGGACGATGAGGATGATCATGGACAGGTTACCAAAGAGAGCCATTAGGAAAATGAGAAAACTGAGAATAAACAAAAATAGGCCAATTCTTGATGGTGGGAATAACCCCAATAAGAAGAAATCAGTAGATGTTTGGTTGATATTTTCCATGGGTCATGAATTTAGTTTTCCCTAAAGAGAGACACATATTAAGTACAGAAAAATAATCTCTTTTTATTTTATTATTTTATATTCCACTGTGATTTACTCAGGACACAATGCGACTCTTAAACTATTTAACACATATTTTGAAAAAAACACAATTTTACACCATAGATAAAATGTTAATGGCACATCTGTATTCAAAATATTTCATGGAAACGTGTAAATTTATAAGGATAATATATTTCTGTGACTTTATTAAGATATAAATATTTTATTTTTCTATGTAAGTTAATGATTATCAACATCAGAACTTATACTATTAAAGTATGTGTTCTAAGTCAATGTAAATGCATAAATTACAAAACCATTCATTGAAACTTTTATGACCCGTAGGCAATGATTCTTCTCTTATAATTAAATCCTAATATTTCTGAAACTATAGTAGCCTAAGTAGTCATGCTGTAGATATATATCATTTTTGTTCTCTTCTTTTTTGTTTTTGTTTCTTCTTTTTTTTCTGTAAACAGCTTGCCAGATCGAGTATTTTAGAGGCCAAGCATTATTATCTGCTTATTTTTACTCCAGAAATCTATAATGAAGAGTTATTGCCAACTATAATTTATTTGAAGCAGAATTTTTCCTCCTTACACAATATTTAAATTTAGTTTAAAGGAAACTTTTCATAATAACTTATTCCAAAATTTTATTGTAGCCCCATGACTCTGCTCAAACTCCCTGAAAAGATCTGTATTGTGTTCATCAATTTCTCAGTAATTCTATAACATTATGCAATGTTTATGGCGCCTTTTCTTATTCTGTTTTGCCTCTTGCTTTTGTGTATTTAAAACCCTTTCCATTTTTAGATAAGTGTGAATGTTTTGTCCAAAATGTATCACCCCCGTCATAAAATTCAACTAACATAAAAA
>JAQQSY010001920.1:0-14029 GCA_028646535.1 Procyon lotor
CTCTAGCCCTGAGCTTTTGGCACTGACTGCAAAGGCTTGATTTCCTGATTGTTGATGGGCTGAGTCCCATAGCGCGGTTCAGAGATCCCCAGGCTCCAAGGCTTGGGGCACTAGGCTTCCTAAGATGGAAGGCAGAAATCCCAACCTAGGGTTAGGGTTAGGTCTCAGGGCTTCAGCAGACCTGATCTGGCAGTGCTTTCGCTCTCGTCAAAGGGAGTTGTGTTGAGGACAAGGGATAGGCTGAGCGTCAGCCTCTCAATTGAGGCCCAGGAGGGCCTATTGTTGCTCGGCTCACCATCTGGTGGCATGCAGGCTTATCCTGACATGAGGGTTTGGCACCCACTGTAAAAGCATGGTTTCCTGCTGCGTCATCGGCTGAGACTTGTAGAGGGGCTCATGTGTCTCCAGTCTGAAATGAAGGTGTGCCATGGTTCCTCGAATGCAAGTGGGAGAATCTAACCTAGTGTTAGGGTTAGGTCCCAGGGCCTCACAAAGTTTGTCCTGACAGTTCCTTTGATTAGTCCACTGGGGCTTTAGTTCAAGACGATTGCGATGCTGAGTGTCAGCCTCTGAATTTAGGCCCTTGTGGGAGGCAAACCTTGGGTATGCTCCTGCCAGGATGCAGTTTTCTCTAGCCCTGAGCTTTTGGCACTGACTGTAAATCATGATTTCCTGCTGGTAAATGGGCCGAGCATGTAGTGTAGCTCATAGGTCCCGTCCTATGAGGCTGCAGTGATTGGACGTTAGGCTTCTTCGGATTTAAGCCGGAAATGCCAACCTAGGTTTAGAGTTAGGGCCCAGTGCTTCGGCAAACACGATCTGGCTGTCCTTTTGTTCTCTTCAAAGGGAGTTGAGTTGAGGATAGTGTACAGTCTGAGTGTCAGTTTGTGGATTTAGACCCAGGTGGGCCTCTTGTGGCTTGGCTGTCAATCTAGTGGCATGAAGGTTTCTCCTGACATGACGGCTCGGCACCCACTGTAAAAGCCCGGTTTCCTGCAGGGTCATCAGCAGAGTCTTGTATTGGGGCTCAGGGCTCTCTAATCTGAAAAGAACGTGTACCATGCTTCCTCGGAGGCAAGTGGGAGAATCTAACCTAGGGTTAGTCCCAGGGCCTCACCAGGCCTGTCCTGGCAGTGCTCTTGGATATCCATGGGGGCTTGAGTTGAGGGCACGTGCGAGGCTAAGTGTCAGTCTCTGAATCGAGGCCGAAGTTGGTGCCAAACACTGTGGTTGCCTCCTCCTGGCATGGGTTTTTTTTCTAGACCTGAGCATTTGGCACTGACTGTAAAGGCATGATTTCCTGCTGGTCGAATGGCAGAATACTGTAAGGTGGCTCAGATGTCCCAAGGCTGCAGGGATTAGGCGCTAGGCTTCCTCAGATGGAAGCCAGAAATCCCAAGCAAGGATTAGGGTTATGGCATTCTCCACTGAAGTGGACAACAGGAATTCACAAGTCCCGTACACTGTGTATGCTACACCATGTACGCTACACACTCATGCCACCTTTCTCCCACCAACCTCCCACACAGGGGCCACAAAAAAGACAGCCCCCACACCCCAGGCATAGAGCAGAGATCCATGACAGTCTTCCAACATTTATCCCTCACTACTCCACGGCACCAACGATCAGAACAAGGATCAGCAATAAATACCACAAAGACGGGTCCCTTAGTGCATACGCACCACACTTCCTTCGCCTCAAATACACCACAGAAACGCCAAATGTGGATCAGAGAAAAACCCAAGGCCATCCCATGCAAACTTTACATACCACTCACAAAGTGCACAACACAACCCGAGGACTCATGCACTTCACACACGGTCACCTCTCAGCCACACAGATACGTTGGCATACTCAAAGCAGCTAGCAGACTTACTTCACACGCCAACAACCCGGAGACCCAGACAACCACCACTGACAGCACCACGACCACCAGCACCACAACACGACTCAGCTAAGAGGCCCAGCCGCACAGAGACAACAAACACACCCAGGGACACAAACACACACAAACACAGTGTACCAGGCAATCACCTCGGCTTCACTTTGGTTGGGCGGGTCAGCCTGCTGCTATGTGTCTAGCTTGTTTGCGTCCCCCGCCTCATTGACCTCGCTTCATTAGGATGACAACACAGTGCACCCATGTCCAAAACACATCACCGCCCTTACAGCCATCCTCCTATGCTATGGACACAGAAAGCATACGACATAGAAAACACATCTGCAACGCCCACAACCTCCACGTACCAAACAGAAAACACAAGCCACAGGCACACCACTCAGAAACGCCACACTCACCCAACATACTGCTACCTACCACACAGATACACTCTTCTATTCCACCCACTGTAAAGGCATGATTTCCTGCTGGTCGATGTTCGGAGTACTCTAGCTCAGCTCAGAGGTCCCCAGGCTAAGGGATTTGGCACTAGGCTTCCTCAGATGGAAGCCGGAAATCGCAACCTAGGGTTAGGGTTAGGTCTCAGTGCTTCCACAGAACCGATGTGGCAGTGCTTTGGCAATCATCAAAGGGAGTTGTATTGAGGACAGGGGATAGGCTGAGTGTCAGCCTCTGGATTTAGGCCCAGGTGGGCCTATTGTGCTCGCACTCCGTCTGGTGGCATGCAGGCTTCTCCTGACATGATTGTTTGGCACCCACTGAAAAAGCACGGTTTCCTGCAGGGTCATCTGCAGAATCCTGTATTGGGGCTCAGGGCTCTCTAGTCTGAAGAGAATGTGTACCATGCTTCCTCGGAGGCATGTGGTAGAACTTAACCTAGGGTTAGGGTTAGGGTCCAGGGCATCGCGAAGCCTGTCGTGGCAGTGCTGATTCAGACTCCATGGGGGCTAGTGTTGAGGGCATGTGGGAAGCTGAGTGTCAGCCTCTGAATTTAGTCCCATGTGGGAATCAAACACTGGGGTGGCCTCCTGCTGGCATGCAGTTGTCTAGCCCTGAGCTTTTGGCACCGACTATAAAGGCATGATTTCCTGCTGGTCTGTGGGTGGAGTCTGTAGCATGGCTCAGAGGTCCCCAGGCTGAAGGGCTTTGCGCTAGTCTTCCTGGGATGGAAGTTGGAAATTGCAACCTAGGGTTCGGGTTAGGTCTCAAGGCTTTGGCAGAACCGATCTGGGAGTTCTTTGGCTCTCCTCAAAGGGAGTTGTGTTGAGGACAGGGGATAGGCTGAGTGTCAGCCTCTGGATTTAGGCCCACTTGGGGCTATTTTGGCTCGGCTCTCCATCTGGTGGCATGCAGGCTTCTCCTGACATGAGGGTTTGGCACCCACTGTAAAAGCACCTGTAGGGTCATCGGCTGAGACTTGTAGGGGGCTCATGTGTCTCCAGTCTGAAGAGAAGGTGTGCCATGCTTCCTTGTGGGCAAGTGGGAAAACATAACCTAGTGTTAGACTTAGGGCTCAGGGCCTCGCCAGGCCTGTCCTGGCAGTGCTGTTGCATTGTCTATTGGGGCTTGTGTTGAGGGCGGTGGGAAGCTGAGCTTCAGCCTCTGAATTTAGGCCCATGTGGGAACTAGACACTGGGGTGGCCTCTTGCTAGCATGCAGTTTTCTCTAGCCGTTAGCTTTTGGCACCAAATGCAAAGGCATGATGTCCTGCTGGTCGATTGACAAGGTACTGTAGTGTGGCCCAGTGGTCCCCAGGCTGCAAGGCTTGGGCGCTAGGCTTCCTCGGATTTAAGCCGAGAATCCCAACCTAGGTTTAGGATTAAGTCTCAGGGTTTTGGCAAGACAAATCAAGCGTTCTTTGGCTCTTGTCAAAGAGGGTTGTGTTGAGGACAGGGGACAGGGTGAGTGTCACCCTCTGGATTTAGGCCCAGGTAGGCCTACAGTAGCTCAGCTGTCCATCTGTTGGAATGCAGGTTTCTCCTGACATGAGGATTTGGCAGCCACTGTAAAAGCACGGTTTCCTGCAGGGTCTTCGGCTGAGACTTGTAACGGGGCTCACGTGTCTCCATTCTGAAGAGAAGGTGTGCCATGCTTCCTCGGAGGCAAGTGGGAGAACCTAACCTAGTGTTAGGGTTAGGACCTAGGGCCTCACCAGGCCTGTCCTGGCAGTGGTGATTCATGTTCCACAGGACTTGTGTTGATAGCATGTGCGAGTTTCACGGTCAGCCTCTGAATTTAGGCCCATGTGGGCGCCAAACACTGGGGTGGGCTCCTTCTGGCATGCGGTTTTCCCTAGCCTTGAGAATTTGGCAACAACTGTAAAGGCATGATTTCCTGCTGGTCTATGGGTGGAGTACTGAAGCGTGGCTCAGAGTTCCCGAGGGTGCAGGCCTTGGGTGCTATGCTTTCTTAGTTGGAAGATGGAAATACAAACCTAGCCTTAGTGTTAGGGCACAGGGCTTCGGCAGACACGATTTGGCACTGCTTTAGCTCTTGACAAAGGGAGTTCACTTGAGGACAGGGTACAGGCTGAGTGTCAGCCTGTGGATGTAGGCCCAGGTGGGCCTATGTGGCTCGGCTGTCCATCTAGTGGCATGCAGGTTTCTCCTGACATGACGGTTTGGCACCTACTGTAAAAGCACGGTTTCCTGCAAGGTCATGGGCAGAGTATTGTAGTGGAGCTAAAGGCTCTCTAGTTTGAAGAGAATGTGTGCCATGCTTCTTCGGAGGCAAGTGGGAGAATTTAACCTAGTGTTAGTGTTGGGGCCCAGGGCCTTACAAGGCTTGTCCTGACAGTTTCTTTGTATAGTCCAATGGGGCTTTAGTTGAAGGCGAGTGCGAGGCTGAGTGTCAGCCTCTGAATTTAGGCCCATGCGGGAATCAAACACTGAGGTGGCCTCCTTCTGGCATGCATTTCCTAGCCCTGAGCTTTTGGCACCGAATGTAAAGGCATGATTTCCTGCTGGTCGATGGTCGGAGTACAGTAGCGTGGCTCAGAGTTCCCCAGGCTGCAGGAATTGGGCGCTAGGCTTCCTCGGATGGAAGCCGGAAATCCGAACCTAGGGTTACGGTTAGGGCCCAGGTTTTTGGTAGGACACGTCAGACAGTGCTTTGGCTCTCGTCAAAGCGAGTTGTGTTGAGGAGAGGGTACAGGATTAGTGTCAGCCTCTGGACTTGGGTCCTGGTGGGCCAAAAGTGCCTCAGCTGTCCATCTGGTGGCATGCAGGATTCTCCTGACATTAGGGTTTGGCACCCACTGTAAAAGCACGGTTTCCTTCAGGGTCATCAGCAGAGACTTGTAGGGGGGCTCATGTGTTTTCAGTCTGAAGAGAATGTGTGCCATCCTTCCTCGGAGGTACGTGGGAGAACCTAACCTAGGGTTAGGTTTAGGGCCCAGGGCCTCGCCAGGCCTGTCCTGGCAGTGCCATTGCATACTCCATGGGGGCTTGAGCTGAGGGGGTGTGCCAGGCTGAGTGCCTCTGAATTTAAGCCCATGTGGGCGCCAAACCCTGGGGTGGCCTCCTGCTGGCATGCAGTTTTCTTTAGCCTTGAGCATTTGGCACTGAATGTAAAGGCATGATTTCCTGCTGGTCCATGGTCGGCGTACTGCAGCGCGGCTCAGATATCCCCAGGTTGCAGGGATTGGGCGCTGGGTTTCCTCAGATGGAGGCCAGAAATCCAAACCTAGGGTTAGGGTTAGGGCCCAGGGCTTCAGCAAAAATGATTTGGCACTGCTTTGGCTCTTGACAAAAGGAGTTCACTTGTGGAGAGGGTACAGGCTGAGTGTCAGCCTGTGGATTTAGGCCCACATGGGCCTATTGTGGCTCGGCTATCCATCTGGTGGCATGCAGGTTTCTCCTGATATGAGGGTTTGGCACCCACTTTAAAAACACAGTTTCCTGCAGGGTCATCAAGAGAGTGTTGTAGTGGGGCTAAAAGCTCTGTAGTTTGACGAGAAGGTGTGCCATGATTCCTCGGAGGCAAGTGGGAGGACCTAACCTAAGGTTAGCATTAGGGGCAGGGCCTTGAAAGGCCTTTTTTGGCAGTGCTGTTGCATAGTCCACTGGGGCTTGAGTTGAGGGTGAGTGCGAGGCTGAGAGTCAGCCTCTGAATTTAGGTCCATGAGGGAAGCAAACACTGTGGTGGCCTCTCGCGCGTAGGCAGTTTTCTCTCGCACTGAGCTTTTGGCACTGTTTGCAAAGGCATGATTTCCTGCTGATCGATTGTGCTCAGAGGTCCCCAGGCTACATGGCTTGGTCGCTAGGCTTCCTCAGATGGAAGTCATAAATCCCAACCTAGGATTAGGGTTAGGGCCCAGGGCGCTTTTTTCTAGACTTGAGCCTTTAGCACCGACTGTAAAGGCATGATTTCCTGGTCGTCAGTGGTCAGAGTACTGAAGCTCGGCTCAGAGGTCCCCAGAGTGCAGGAAATGGGCGCTAGGCTTCCTCATATGGAAGCCGGAAATCCCAACCTAAGGTTAGGTTTAGGGCCCAGGGTTTCAGTAGAAGCCATTTGGCTCTGCCTTGGCTCTTGACAAGGGTGTTCACTTGAGGACAGGGTACAGCCTGAGTGTCAGCCTGTGGATTTAGGCCCAGGTGGGCCTATTGTGGCTCGACTGTCCATCTGATGTCTTGCAGGTTTGTTCTGACATGAGGGTTTGGAACCCACTGTAAAAGCACGGTTTCCTGCAGGGTCAATGGCAGAGAATTGTAGCAGGGCTAAAGGCTCTCTAGTTTGAAGAGAATGTGTGTCATGCATCCTCGGTGGCAAGTGGGATAACCTAACCTAGGGTTAGTGTTAGAGTCCAGGGCCTTGCCAGGCCTGTCCTGGCAGTGCTGTTGCATAGTCCACTGGGGCTTGAGTGGAGGGCGATTGTGAAGCTGAGTGTTAGCCTCTGGATTTAGGCCCATGTGGGAATCTAACACTGGGGTGGCGTCCTGCTGGCATGGAGTTTTCTCTAGCCCTGATCTTTTGGCCCTGACTTTAAAGACATGATTTCTTGATGGTGATGGGTGGAGTACTGTATCATGTCTCTGATAATTTCGGCTCACACAAATTATGCATTCTGTCCATGTAATGTTTTCCCATCCCAGTGACTGGTATGGAAATTCAGCATTGGATGGCTCTCTCCACACTATGGTGCAGTTCAGTTGTGGATTTTTAAATCAGAAATGTAGAGTCAGGACCATTTGGGGGATGTTTGTTTGTTTGTTCTTCGTATTGCTTAAAAGAATAAACTTGATTATAAAGATCCATGCTTCTTCAAAGACTTATCTGTTTGCTCAGAAGCAAACAGAGAAAGTAAATTGCAAATGGGGCAGGGAATGGCAAGCATTGTTGTTACATAAGGATTTACATTCTGATTAAGAATAGAATTGAAAAGGCCCAGTATAGGACATCATTCTAGGATGCAGTCTGTCCAGGGTGGTTCAGAATATCCCTTGGCTATCGCTCAATCAGTCTTGCTTTGCTGTCCCCCAGGAAATAGATGGATGGATAGATATAGATAGATGATAGAGAGATAGATAGATGATAGATAGATGAATAGATAGCTCAATTAACTCATTCATTCATCAGTAAGGAAAACTCAATCACACAATCAATCAAGATATCATTAAATAGAGAAGCAGAAAAACATGTAAATAAATTACCGGACTTTTCTTTTAGTAAATACATCACTCCGAATTGGACTACACAAGTTAATCCCAGGAATCAGAAAGATGAGGAAGAAGACGGACACCGGTAATCCAACAAATTTAACAGCATCTCTGGCTTTTTGGGAAAAAAAATACATACAATCGTACATACACACATACATACATACATAGAATGATTCCCATTGGTTGTCCAATGACCTGTGTTTCCTAAAATAGAGGAAAAAATACTAGTAAGAGTTGGAGAGATAGATATGGGTTGATGTTAAGGCTATTAATCAGTGTCTCTATGGGGCATTCTCAGACATTCATGATGAACTGCATCATGACTCATTCCTTATAGATGGTGGCCAGGGTACTCATTCATGTATGCTTTCCACCCTCTTTCATTCCCTTTCAGTTTGTGATCTCATCCGATGGACACCCGGAGTATATCCTCTAGTTTCAAATAAAGGAACTTTTTTTGCTTTGTTTTCTTATAGGACAGGGGCTGAAGAATATTTTTGAGTGGAAAGCATTTCAGATGAATTCCAGATATACAATAACCAGATGGAAAAGGAAATGGACAATGTGAAACACTTGTTGCTAAAGGAGAATCTTTTACAGTCCATGCCCATTGATACTCAGTGAGGAAGCAAATATTTAATGAGATCTCATAAAAAGATAAAAAATCTAAATTTGATAGATTTATTGAAATTCTAATATATGGATTTTTTTTAACCATGCTCCACTGAAAGGTGCAGTGTAAAAAACAAGAAACACAATGAAGCCAAAAAAAAAAAGAAGAAAAAAAGAAACCTTCAAACCTCAAACAACAACAGGATTGGAGGGCCTCTGTTGGATAGAATTGGGAGATGTTTTTCAATGGTAGACCTTTCCTGTTCAGTTCGAGGATGAATTCTGTTGATCTAGAGCACAGGGAGATGAGTATAAGCTAATATTCCCTACTTTTTACTTAAAACAATTGTTGAGCATTCAGATCTGGGGTGTGTTCAATGATAAAAGAATGGTAAAAAATGTGGAAATGGCTGGACAATATACGTGTATCAAAGGATCATGGGATGCACTTTCATCTTACAGAAGAGTGACAAGCCAACAACAGGTCAAGGAAGCTGGAGGGACAATTCAAGACGACATCTGAGTAGCATGACATGAAGCATGGTGTCTTCAGAGCAAGAGACTTCTTGTGACAGAAAGGTCATATGTCTAGGATGCCAGTCCTAGTCCCACACAGATAGTAAAAACCCATCTAGAGGAACACAGGGGAGGCGAAGGAAACATTATATGAGGTAAATACAGAAAGGGAGGCATTAGATGAGATAAATGAAAAATTTAATGAAACATTAAATGAGATAAATACAGAGTTCAGAGTCTCTTATGGTTTTCTGAACTAAAGGAAACACACTTAGGGCTGCTGAGCATGGGGCGGTCAGGAGGAAAGGATAGGTTAATTAATTCAGAGAGGTTAATCCCCACCCAACGGGGGGCTTGATCTCATGAATACTGGCTGTTAGGTGGAATTGATGAATTCACTCAATTCTACCCCTGAAACTCATAATACACTCTAATTTGACAAAATGGAATTTCAGTAAGAATAACAGTCACTTAGGTCACCTTGGTAGCTCATTGGGTTAAGCCTCTGCCTTAGGCTTTAGTCATGATGTCAGGGTGCTGGAATCTAGCCTCATGTCGGCCTCTCTGCTCATTGGGGAGCCTCATTATTCCACTCTGTCTGCCTGCCTCTCGGCCTACTTGTTATCAGTCTCTCTCTCTGAGAAATAAATAAAAAAAAAATCCTGAAAATAAAAAGAAAAGAATAACAATCACTTAAAGGATACAATACAAAATTCAAATACTTTATTGTATGGTTATTCCAATTATACCATGCCATGAAATAAGAACGTACATTCTTTCAAAAAAAAAAAAAAAAAGAATCACTCTGGAACAAAGAAATGCAACACTTCTATGAGAACATGCTAAGCCAGTGAATTTTGTGAAGAAAATTCTCCAATATCCAAGAATTCCCATGCTGGGGTCATTCACTCAAAGGATGGATGCCATGTGCCCAAAAGATGTGAATCCAGTGAAATCTCCAGAGGGTTAAGATTATTTCACGGATCCTTCATGTTTTGTTTTTTGTTTTCTGAAATGGATTTCCTCTAATAATTTCAGCTCGTGAAAACATTTCGTAATGTCCATGAAATGTTTTCTCACCCCATTGACTCGTATGGGAATTTAGCATTGGATGGCTCTCTCTACAGTATGGTGGACTTTACTGGCAGATTTTTTATACCAGAAATGTAGAATCAGGACCATTTGGGAGAAGAAGTTTTTTTGTTTGTTTGTTTTGCTTTAAAAGAATCTTGATTATAAATACTCATGCTTTTACGAAGCACTCTATGCTTATACATTTGTTGAGCATTCAGATCTGCCATGTGTTCACCAATAAAAGAATAGTAAAAAATGTGTAAATGATTGGAAAATATAGGTCTATCAAAAAATCATGGGATGCACTTTTATCTTACAGAAAAGTTAGAAGCCAACAACAGGGTAAAGAAGCTGGAGGGACAATTCAGAAAGACATCTGAGTAGCATGACCTGAAGCATGGGCTCTTTTGAGCAAGCAACTTCTTGGGACCGTAGAGTCATGCTCAGGAAGTCAGTCCTGGTACCAGACAGATACAAAAACCCTTCTAGAGGAACACAGGGGAAGGGAAGGAAACATTAAATGAGATAAATACAGAGGGGAGTGCAAAGCATAAGAAACTGTGAATTAAAGGAAACAGACTTAGGGTTGCTGTGATGAGGGGAGGGCAATCGTTGGGAAAGGATGTGTTAATTAGTTGGAGGGGATGGACCCAATGGGGTACACTTGATGTCATGATTACTGGCTGTTAGATGCAACTGATGAATTCACCCAATTCTACCCAAGAAACTCATAATACACTCTATGTGGACCAAACCTAATTTCTATATGAATAATAATCACTTAAGGGATACAATACAAAATTCAATTACATTCTTATAGTGTTACTCAAATTAAAACATGCAATGTAATGAAAAAGTCCACTCTTTCAAAATAGGAAACACCCTGGTACAAAGAAATGCAACATTTTAGAAGTCGCACACTTGGCTCATGTCCTCAGAGTATGGATATCCTGTATCCAAATGACGTGAATCCAGTGAAATCTCTTAAGGTTTGTTTCAGGAATCCTTCATGTTTTCACTTTTGTTTTCTGAAATGGATTTCCTCTGATAATTTCCGTTCATCTAAACGTGTTCTGTCCATGTAATGTTTTCCCATCCCATAGACTGGTATCAAATTCAGCATTGGATGGCTCTCTCTACACCATGGTGCATTTTACTTACGATTTTTTTTTTACCAGAATTGTAGAGTCAAGACCATGTAGTGGCTTTTGTTTCTTTGTGTGTGTTCATTTTGCTTAAAAGAAGAATCTTATTATAAAGATCCATGTTTCTTGGAAGGCCTCTCCGCTTGCTCAGAACCAGAGAAAGTAACTTGGAAATGTGAGGGAAGAATGGCAAGCATTCTTGTTACATTGGGATTTACTTTCTGATTATGAATATAACTGAAAAGGCAAAGTACAGGGTAACTTTATAGGATGCCAGTCCATCCTAGGGAGATTTGGTGTACCTGTTGGCTACCACTCAATCAACCTTGCTTGGCTGCCCACCAGGAAACAGATGGATAGATAGATAGAGAGTTCAATTAATTAATTAATAAGGAAATTCAATCAATCACTGAATCAATCAACAAACATTAAATAGTTGAACAGACAGGCATATAAATAAATCAGTAAACCTCTCCTTTAGTAAATACATCACTCAGAATTGGACTATATAAGTTAAACCCAGGAAGCAGAAGGATGGGGAGAAAGATGGAGATGGGGTCATCCAGTAAGGTTAACAGAGTCAGTGGCTCTTTGAGAATAAAATATATACATGCATACATGCATACATACATACATACATAGTAATGATTTGCTTTGATTGTCCAATGGCCAGTGTTTCCTAAAATAGAAGAAAGAGGGGTGTCCAAGTGGCTCAGTGGGTTAAAGCCTCTGCCTTCAGCTAGGGTCATGATCTCAGGGTCCTGGGATGGAGCCCCACATCAGGCTCTCTGCTCAGCAGGGAGCCTGCTTGCCCCTCTCTTCCTGCCTCTGCCTAATTGTGATCTCTTTCCCTCTGTCAAATAAATAAACAAAAATAAATAAAATAACATCTTAAAAAAAAGAATGCTACTAACAGTTGGAGAGATAGATATGAGTGGTGTTAATGCTATCAATCAGTCACACTATGGGGTGTTCTCAGGCATTCAAGATGAACTACATCATGACTCGTTCCTTGGAGATGGTGGCCAGGGAACCCACTCATGTATGATTTTCCAGTATTTTCACTCCCCTTCAGTTTGTGTTCTCATCCGATGGACACCCAGAGTATATACTACAGTTTCAAATAAAGAAATTTTGGGGGGTCCCTGGGTGGCTCAGTTGGTTAAGCGGCTGCCTTCGGCTCAGGTCGTGATCCTGGAGTCCCAGGATCGAGTCCCACATCGGGCTCCTTGCTCCGCGGGTAGCCTGCTTCTCCCTCTGACCTCTCCCCTCTCATGCTCTCTCTCCCTCTCTCTCTCTGCTTCAAATAAATAAAATAAAAATAAATCTTTAAAAAAAAAAAGAAATTTTTGTGCCTTGATTTCTTAAAAGACAAGGGACTGAAAAATGTTCTGGAGAGGAAAGCATTTCAGGTTAATTCCAGCTACATAATAAGCAGATGGAAAACGAAATGGCCAATGTGGAACTTCTGTTGCTAAAAAGGATTCTTCTACAGTCCGTCCCACATTGATTCTCAATGAAGCAGCAAATATTTAATGAGAGCTAAAAAAATATACAAAAGCAAAACTTAGAATTTTTTTTCAAATTTCAATATATGGGTTTTCTTACCTTGCTCCACTGAGAGATTCAATTTAAGAACCATGAAACACAAAGTAGTCCAAAAAAGAAGAAGAAAAACAAAACCCTTGAACCGAGAGAACAACAGGGCTAGATTGGCTCTGGCAGATGGAATTGGGACATGTTCGTCAAAGGCTGGCCTTTCCTGTTCTGTTTCAGAATGAATTCTGGAGATCTAGAACACAGGGAGATCACTATAAGCTAACAATACCTTCTCTAATCTTAAAACAATTGTTGAACATTCAGATCTGCCATGTGTAGACCAATAAAAGAATGGTAAAAAATGTGGAAATGTTGGAAATTATATGTGTATCAAAGGATCATGGGATGCACTTTCATCTTCCAGAAAAGTAACAAGCCAACAAAAGGGCAAGGAAGCTGGAGGAACAATTCAAGATGACACTTGAGTAGAATGACCTGAAACTTGGACTCATCTGAGCAAAAGACTTCTTTGGACAGAAGGGTCATATGCCTAGGACGCCAGTCCTGGACCCACCAAGGTAGAAAAATCCATCTAGAGGAACACAAGGGAAGGGAAGGTCACATTAGATGAGAGAAATACAGAGAAGGAGGCAAACCATAAGAGACTCTGAACTAAAGGAAACACACTTAGGGTTGCTGGGTGGGGGGCGGGTGGTTGGTGGGAAATGATGGGTAAATTATGGGAGAGGCTGGACCCGAAGGAGGGCTCTTGATGACATGTGTACTGGCTGTTAGGTGCAAATGATGAATTCACCCAATTCTACCCATGAAACTCATACTATTCTATATGTTGACCAAATGGAATTTCAATAAGAATAAAAAATCACTTAAAGGATACTATAGAAAAATCAAATATATTATTGTTATGTTTTCCAATTATACTATGCCATGAATTGAGAAAGTACACTCTTTCAAATTAGGAAACACCCTGGTACAAAGAAATGCAATATTTTTAATGACGTCATGGCAAGCCAGTGAAATTTTGAAGAACATTCTCCAATATGTACGTATTCCCACACTAGCCTCATGCGCTCAGAGTATGGACACCATGTGTCCAAGTGACGTGAATCTGGTGAAATCTCCTGTGGGTTAAGATTATTTCAAAGAAGCACCTTGTTTTGATTTTTGTTTTAAGAAAATGAGTTGACAAAATGATTTGATAAATGTAGACTTTTCCCATTCAGTTCCAGGTGGAATTCTGGACATCTAGAGCACAGGATGATGATTACAAGCTAACAATCCCTGCTGTATATTTAAAACAGTTCTTGAGTATTCAGATCACCTGTATGTAACTAATAAAGGAATGTTAAAAATGTGGGAATGGGGCGCCTGGGTGGCTCAGTCGTTAAGCGTCTGCCTTCGGCCCAGGTCAGATCCCAGGGGCCTGGGATCGAGCCCCGCATCGGGCTCTCTGTTCTGCAGGAAGCCTGCTTCTCCTGCTACCATTCCCTCTGCTTGTGTTCCCTTTCTCGCTGTGTTTCTCTCTGTCAAATAAATAAAAAATCTTAAAAAAAAAAAAAAA
>JAQQSY010001921.1:0-14029 GCA_028646535.1 Procyon lotor
GCCCCCCCCCCCCCCGTCTCTTGTCCAGTCGCTTTGGATTCACTTTTTCCACACATCCTACCTTTCGGAAAGTGATCCATTTTCTGCTCCTAGAATTGCTGTTCTTCTCTTCTCTCTCCTGTTGAGTTTGCCGGCTTTTAGGGTGGTTTGATACCTATCTAGCTGAACTTCTGTAATTGACTTTGTTCTGATACCTGCTACATCCATAAACACAAAATAAAGAAAGACATGTGTCGCATAAACTATTCAATGTTAACATACAATAAAAAGGAGATTAAAATGTAAGGAGAGATGTCCAACAAACTGATAGCTTGGTAAGAAATAGGAAATGAAAAAAGATTTTTTTTTTTTAAAGCTGACCTTACCTCCTAATATGGGATAAGACATGCAAAGAATGGCCATTGATTATTTCTTTGTCTTTTGTACTGGCTTTTTTGATCATCTAGGGACTTCTTAGGAGATGCCTTTGAGACATGGGGATCATGAGGAAATTTGCATCTGGAAGCCTCTACTTCAATGTCAAATGTCTGCAGAATAATATTTTTATAATTGTTCTTTCTTTATTTTTTTAAGAAAGAATTCTTTTTTTTTTAAGATTATTTATTTATTTATTAGAGAGAGAGAGAGAGAGCACAGGCAGAGGGAGAGGGAGAAGCAGGCTCTCCACTGATCAGGGAGCCTGATGTGGGGCTCGATCCCAGGACCCTGGGATCATGACCTGAGCCAAAGACAGCCACTTAACTGACTGAACTATGCAGGCACCCCTATAATTGTTCTTTCAATTGGCTTCTGAAGTTAAGAATTTCCTGGTTTAGGGGCACTGGGGTTGTTCAGTCATTTAAGTGGCCAACTCTTGATTTTGTTTCAGGTCATGATCTCAGGGTCCTGGGATGAAGCCTCATGTTGGGGAGGCTCCAACATGAGCCTCCTCTGCGCTCACTGAGCACTCTGCGCTCAGTGGGGAGTATGCTTGAAGATTCTCTCTTCCTCTCTCTCTGCCCCTCTCCCACTCATGTGCATGCACCCTCTCTCTCACTCTCTCAAATAAAGAAATAAATCTTTAAACAAACAAAAAGAATTTCCTGGTTTAGTACCGGGTATAGGGACTGCCAAGATTTGCCCATTACTATTATACATAAACAGATATTTGCTTCTTAATGTGGCTCCAGTGATACTCCCATTTATGTGGGGAGTGTGGATCACTGACAGCTGCCCAGAACTGCTGTGGAGGTTATAGTGGAAGGCCAGATGTAGTGCACTGACTGCTTAAATTCTCAGCTTTGAACCTGGCATTATACCTCATGATATACAATGTCCTGTTTAATAAGGCCTGTTCTTGAAGCTCTTTGTTTATTCCTGAAGAGCCCAGTTTCCATCTGGCATCATTTCCCTTCAGTTTGAAGAACTTTCTTTAGCATTTTTTGTAGTGTGGATCTGCTGGGATTAAATTCTCATGGTTTCCTTTTATCAGAAAACTGTATTTTGGTTTCATTCTGGAAGCATATTTGAGCTGGATATAGAATTTTAGGTTGACAGGTTTTTTTTTCAGCACCTTAATAGTATCACACCACTGTCCTCTGGTGTCCCTTGTTTCTTCTTGATATTATCCTGTAAAGTCCCTGAGGTTTTGTTAATGATGTACTATATGTTGGCTAATTGAATTTAAATTAAAGAAAAAAATCTTTCTTGGGGCACCTGGGTGGCTCAGTGGGTTAAAGCCTCTGCCTTCGGCTCAGGTCATGATCTCAGGGACCTGGGATTGAGCCCCGTATGGGGCTCTCTGCTCAGTGGGGAGCCTGCTTCCTCCTCTCTCTCTGCCTACTTGTGATCTCTCTCCTCTCTGTCAAATAAATAAATAAAATCTTTAAAAAAAAAGAAAGAAAAGAAAAAAAAATTTTTCTTTATCTCTGTTCTTGTGTAATTTCTATTGATCTGTTTCAAGTTAATTGATGATTTCCTGTCACCTCCATTTTGTTTTTAAGCTCACATAATATATTTAAAAAATTTTCAGACATTTTATTTTCAGTTCTAGCATTCCTGTTTTAAAAAAATAATTTCTACTTCTCTGCTGAGATTTTCTGTCGTAATGAAAATTCATTATAAGCACATTTTTTTCTTTTTTTTAGTTCCCCAAATACATTTATTTTATTTTTTCAGTGTTACAAGATTAATTGTTCATGCACTACGTCCAGTGCTCCATGAAATATGTGCCCTCCTCAATACCCACCACCAGGGTTGCCCAATCCCCCACCCCCTCCCTTCCAAAACCCTCAGTTTGTTGCTCAGAGTCCACAGTCTCTCATGGTTCATCGCTCCCTCTGATTTCCCCCCATTCACCCTTCCCTTCCTTCTCACAATGCCCTCCATGTTTTTCCTTATGCTCCACACGTAAGTGAGACCATAAGATAATTGACTCTCTCCAATAAACACATTTTCTTTTGTATGTTTGAGCAGAGTTACAATAGCTGCTTTAAAATCTTTATCTGCTAATTCCAACATTACGGTTATTTTGAAGTTAGTCTCCTTGATTGATTTTTCTATGAAAAATGGGTCATGTCGTGTGCATGTCATATAATTTTTATTCTATTCTGGGTATTGTGAATGTATGTTTTAGGAGACTCTGGATTCCATTATGTTCTTCCAAAGTGTGTTGACTTTGTTTATTTGTTTGTGTAAACAGTTAACTTGCTTATACTCTTACTACAAACTCTGTGTCTTGGGGTATCTCAAATCTCCATTCATTTTATTATCCTAAGCCAGCTGTTTGTAAGTCAGCCCTGTACTTGTATAGTTCAGGATTTAATCAGAGATTTAGGGAAAAGTTTACATACAAAATTTGGACATTACCTCTCTGGGTCTGTTTATTCCACAATTTCCTTCTCATTTTTTTTTTTTTTAAAGATTGTATTTATTTGACAGAGAGAAACACAGTGAGAGAGGGAACACAAACAGAGGGAATGGTAGTGGGAGAAGCAGGCTTCCTGCCGAGCAGGGAGCCTGATGTGGGGCTCGATTCCAGGACCCTGGGATCATGACCTGAGCCGAAGGTAGACGCTTAATGACAGAGTCACCCAGGTGCCCCTTCCCTTCTCATTTTATGGTGGCTATGGTTGCCCTGAGCCCTGTTCTTTGACCCCTCAGGCCATAAAAAATGCAGGTTTTTCTAGCAGAGTTTTAGCTGCTCTGGATCCATGCTGCCTGACTTTGGTCATCATTTGGGCCAGAAGCTGCCAAAATGGGAAACTTGTCTTGTGCCTTTCCTTTCTTCTAAGTGTCACCTATCTTCCAGAATATGCCTGTGTTTGTTTGCTCTTTGGTGGCTTCACGTGGTTGTTTTTTGTATTTTTTTTTTTTAACAGAGTTTATATTTGTTATCTGCAGGAGAGTTAGTCTGGCAGGAACTTTCTAGTCATACTAGAAAGCTCCCCTGGACGAGTTTTGATAATAAGTTCTGTGCCAATGGAAAACCTCCAAGCCAGGAAAAACTGGGAGAAGCACAGATTATAGACCTTGAAGTCTTGTATACAGCATAGAATGTGGGTTCCTTTTCCTCACAGGTGATTCTTTTTCCATCTTTGGTGTGTAATCCATGGCACATTCTGTCCAGTGTTTGTGGGCTAGTGAAGGCAGCATTTCTATTTCCTTTACGTAGTGAGCTCAGTTCAAATGTCTACAGGCATGGTGTCTGATGCTTCCCAAAGGAGCTTAAAATACAAACCTCATGATGCATATCTAGTGGAATTCCCCTGTGGTCCATGTGGCATCCACTCCTACTCATTGCTTTGGCTTTGAATTCTTTCTTCATTTCCAGTGCTTGTGATTGTCATGTTCTAGTTTGGCTGAAGATTTAAAAAAGTTTTTGTTCAGTTTTATCTAGGATTCCTATGTGTTTGAACTGACTGTGGGATGGGGTAGGCTTCCCATGTCAGCTCAGCTTGCTGCCTTGTCTGGTAGGCAATGCCTGGGACTCCTGATGATCTCAGTGTCTGTGCTTAGCTGCTTCTGTCTGAGGTTGGTGGAGGGGAGGCTCTCATCCAAGAGGAACATCACCCTTCCCATTCCAGACCCTGCCTCAAATCTTGTCATAAGCTCACAGGGGCTGAGACAAGGGGCAGTTGAGGAATGCCACCCTGTGTTTGATTGTAAAATGTTCTATCCCAAATATGCTGAACCAGTGTTCTAGGACCACATTGGGGCACGTTGCCTCTCCTGCTTCAGACTGGAGACTCTACTTCTGTCAAAGTAGAGCCCCTCCCTTTTTAATTTTGGAGACAGACTTTGTTCTCTCTTGTTGCTAAAGCCCTTTTTAAAAAGATTTAATTTACTTATTTGTCAGAGAGAGAGTGAGCAAGCACAAGCAGAGGGAGCAGCAGGCAGAGGGAGCAGCAGGCTCAGGGTGCCTGATGGGGGACTTGATCCCCAGGACCCAGGATCATGACCTGAGCCCAAGGCAGACACTTAACCGACTGAGCCACTAGGCCTCTCAAGCCTTTTTTTTCCCCCTAAGATTTTACTTATTTGAGAGACGGAGAGCTCAAGAAGGGAAGGGGGCAAAGAGAGAGAGAGAAACTGGCTCCCTACTGAGCAGAGAGCCTGACAGGGGGCTTGAACCCTGGACTCTGGGATCATGACCTGAGCCAAAGGCAGGCGCTTAATGGACTGAGCCACCGAGGTGCTCTCTCTTATTGCTAAACCCTAAACATTTTGTGCCACGATCCAAGCATCAGTTAGTTGCACAGACATATGCAATCTTCCTCCCAGATTTTCCTGCAAACAGATCTCCCTCATGGTGGTGTGCTCTATTGCGTGAGAATTCCCAAGGTGGGCTTATAGGCTCCACTTCTCCCGCCCCCATTTCCCCCTTCCCTATCCCTTCATTTCTTGTAAGGCCCTATTTTCTTCTCTAGACACACAAAATGTGGTAATTAATTTTTCCCTTCAAAGTTGTCTGAAATTTTACCTCCCTAAAGAGTTTGCTGTGGGATTGGCACATTTGCTGTAGCAAAAAGTTTAAAAGAAGGAAATTAATTTGCTCCTTTTCCCATTCCTTTTGGCTGGTGGGTGGAGTATTCACCTGGGATGGGCATGTCAGTGGGGAGAGAGCTGAGAGGGCTCCAGGTGCCAGCCCCAGTCTGGGGAGCAGGGAGAGAAAGCCCACTGACTACACAGGCGGGCACATCCTCCTGGCTGTGCACCATAGCTTAGTACAACCTTGCTCCTCTCTGCTCAGTCCTCCTCCCTGTCCCCACTTTTTTTTTTTTTTTAACAGCAAAAGAGGAACCAAAAGGAGATTGTGTTAGAGAGAGAACCACTGCTTTAAACATAGTTAACTGTAGCTATTTCTGATGGCAGGGCCTCCCAAATTTCAGGGAGCATACAAATTACTTGAGGATATTGTTAAAATGTGGTCTCTGATTCAAAAGGTCTGGGATGGCAAGGAGATTCTGCATTTCTTTTTTTTGGCTTAGGAAAGTTTTTAAAACAATTTTTTAAAGATTTCATTTATTTATTTGACAGAGGGAGAGAGAGAGAGTAAGAGAGAGCAAGAGTGCACAAGCAGGGGGAGCAGCAACCTCCCCGCTGAGCGGGGAGTGGACAAGGGGCTCAATCCCAGGAACCTGGGATCATGAGCTGAGCAGAAGGCAGATACTTAACCAACTAAGCCATTCAGGCACCCTGAGATTCTGCATTTCTAACAAGCTCCCTGGTAATAGCCAACCCATTGGTCCTTGAGTAACAAGGTCCTATGGCTTAGAGGTATAGCCAGGCACTAACATCAAGAGGAGGGCGTCTGGGGCTGGGGGCTGAATGCCATGTGAGGTTTTGTGATACTTCTTGGTCTCCACCACAGTGAGGCAATATCAGAGGAGGCATAGAAGGGATGAGAGGGCATGAGGTCTTCAGTTTGGGGTCTCTGTCTTGGCAACAAAACTGTACTTTTATATACTTTCATAAATCTGGTCTTTGCTTGGGTGTGATTTCAAAGGGTCAGAACTCCACATGGAGAAACAGAAATATTGGTATGACCAGTATGTGCTATGGAATTTTATCAGTTTTAAACTCACATATGTGTACACTTAGGCCAGTCTTAAGAAACAGTACAATTGCACCAGTTAGGAATACATCCAACTTCCAGCAACAGAAAATCCAGTAACATTGGGATTGATTGGTTTCACGTGATGGGAAGTCTGAGTCATTGGGTAGTGTGGTATTACCTCGGACCTCTTTTTCTGTATGCCTCCTGAACTGGGTTTTCAACCCTGGCCAAGCCACCTGGGGAACTTTTAAAAATCCTGATGCCCAGGTGACCACCCAGACCAGTTAAACAAAAATTTCCAAGATTAGGACCCGGACATCAGTATTGACAAAATCTGTCCAAAAGATGGTAATGGTTGAGAACCTCCGATCTTGGCCTTGCTGCCACACAGCTTCCTCCAATACTTTTCGTCATGGTCTTAACAACCTCAGCCACTAGTGTTAGTTCAGGGCCCAGCACGTGATTCTCTTGGCTCTTGGCTATTGCCCCATTTGCTCACTGCGTCTGCAATCTGGGCAGGAAGAAGAAAAAAGGGCAAAGACAGGGCTTAGACTTCCACTCACATCTCACGGCTGGAACTGTGCCTTGTGGCTTCTGCTAGGACTAAGGTGATTGGAAAAGTGACTCTTGGAGCTTTTCCAGCCTCTACAGCAGAAGTAGGCAAGAGCCAAGAGGCTGGGGAATGCTATGAGGTAAAGAACATGCGTAGGTCTTGCAAAATGTTTATTATCATTGCAAACATAAAAACTACATGCCCCTTATAGAAAATTAAGAAAAATGTAACAGGAGAAAATAAACTTACTCAAGTCTCAGCATCTAAAGACCAGAACTGTTAATAGTTTGATGCATTTCCTTTCAGATTCTTGTCTGTTTCCCCCATGATTCAGATTATAGTGTATTTACAATGATGAATTTTACCCTTTTTTGTAACATGAAAGGATGAGATTTTCTCCATCTGTTAATGCAATGTCTTAAACACAATTTTATCTTCTGCATTTATATTTCACTATGCTAGTGTGCTATAGTTTAACTTCTCTCCTGCTATTAGGATTTTTTTTTTCCTTTTCCTGGTTTTACATTATTAAAAACAACTCTGCAATGAACTTCTTTATGTCTTTAGGCTTTTGTCTCCTTTGTTCTATGTATATCTTTTTATTTTTTTGGTGGGGGAGGGGAAAGGTAAAAAAAGTGTAGTGTTTGCTTCAAAGAGCTTTCCCAAACAGTCGTGATTCATTTATATTATACATTACCGTGGATGAACACTGTACCCCAGGCTTTCATGACAGTTTGAATCCAAGGTAGTGTGTGTAATATGTGTTTTTCTGAAATCTGCTGTATTCATTTGCACCTATGAAGCATGTTCCTTGTGTTCTTGTTCTCAGGTGAAAGATATTGGCATTTTGGTTCCAAGAACAAATAAAAAAACATCACAAATACTACCTGTTTTTGATTTGGGTCTGGACTAATTACTAAGGGAGCATTCAGCAATATTAGTTTCAAATATTTTAAATACTTAGTGAAACAGCGATGAATTGAATGACTGTTGGCTCTAATAATGAGGCAACCAACAGGGACTGAGGGAAGAATTTTAAGTCTGGACACCAAGTTCAGACCCAAATGTCAATACCTCCTGCTCACTTCTGCAGTATCTATAAATAAAGTAGAGGGAGAGGATAATAAGAATTATTTGAATAATCTTAAGTAATAATTGCATACAGAACAGAGGAAACGTTTTTTTCCACTAAATTTGACACTCATTCTACTTCAATAAAATCCTTGTAAGCAGAATAACAATTTAAGGCAGAAGACTATATTGTTGCTGATCAGAACTTCTTGAGAGCAAAAGAATGAATACCAACTTCCCTGGTTTAAACTTTATTTATTCCTTAAAAGATTTTTATTTATTTATTTGTCAGAGAGAGGGAGAGCACAAGCAGCGGGGAGCAGCAGAGGGAGAGGGAGAAACAGACTCTGCTGAGAGGGGAACCCAGTGCGGGACTCGATCTCAGGACCCTGGAATCATGACCTGAGCTGAGGACAGACACTTGAGACTGAGCCATCCAGGAGTCCTTGAAGTTTACTTTAACTATTTGTTTTAAAACGTATTATTTTGTGACTTAAACCTCTCTGTTATGCCTTCAAATGTCCAAGAAGAAAGTAAAATTATATAGAAAGCCAGAAACTTTACAAATACATGTAGACTGACATTTGTGGTAGTTTTTGGTATCTGAAACCTTCTTCCCCCACATCATACTGATGCCCCTTTTGTAGGCATAGCCCTGGCAGGATTGGATAGTGTGCAGAACTTTTACATTCTCCAAGTGGGGAACTTATTCTTTCCATGTGGATCGACTCTTGTGTTTCTGAAGTCAAGGCTTTATTTTTGTTCAGCTTTCTTCTACCACTTTCTGTGGTACTCCTCGGACATACAAAGACATGTGTCTGGAATGATAGCAGTATCAAGTTTCTTTTCACATTCTTCACACCCCAGCCTTCCGCCAATGGCTCCCTCGGTAGCAGGACCACAGTGAGGCTGACTTCCTTTGAGCAGATTCCCGGGAATGGAACTACTGGGTCCTAGATAATGAGCCAGGCTGAATCTCGTGTGTATGTTGCATGAGAGGCTGAAGCCAACTCTCCACAAGCCTTCATTGGGTTCTCTCTGTTCTCTCAGCTCTGCCCCTCTGCGGCTGGATGGGACGGTCTGTCTGCATGAAAGCTACTGCTGGGAGGGCTTTTCCAGTCCTCGTGAGAAGCTGGTCACATGCACTCACCGCTGACATTCAAAATATCTCCACCCATATTCTGATCTCCCACTCCCACCCCTCAACATGTTTGTTTGCAGCTGGACATTTTTGTTTCTCTCTCTCCAAATTATGACTTAACTCCTAAGACTTGGGCAAACACTCCCAGTATCATAAGGGACTGGCTGGCCGGGCAGCCTGTGCCCCGTTATGGAATTTTATTCACCCTTCAGCCTCACTCCATTGTCCTTACCAGAGCCATTGCCATGGCAACTGTCCTCCTTCAGCCATTAAGTATGGGTGGCTAAGTCCTACATGCTTAACGTGTTTGATATTTCATCTTCCAAAAAATTCTTTGGGGGAAACTCAAGTTGGCTTGTCGAATAGAACAAATAAGCTTTTTATAGTCAATAAGGACTAAGGGCGGCAGCTTTGATAACAGGGAAAGACCAAAAACCTCAGGCCAGTTACATCCAGCTCCACTTGAGACAAGAGAGGAATGGGAAGTCTCTAGAAGGTTGGGGGAGACTGACTCAGACCCAGTGTTGGGGCTTCAACTTAAGAGTAGTGCTGAGATGACATGGGTCTTGGCCCAAATCCAACCTCAAGGACCTTTGGGTGGCTTCAGCTGCCACCACTGGAGGAGTTCACCTGCAGACAGTGCCTCTGGGGGCCCTGGGGTTTCCTTGCCCTTTGCATGGCATCACACCACAGTGCTCTCTAGCCCAGGAGCCTTTAAAAGTGCACACATGTTGCATAGCACCCTGAGCTTTGCTGAGGTGAATGTGTCAGCTCGGAAGGGACCAGTTAGCCTGAGGGTCTCCTCCATTCCCACCATTTGTCCACCATTTACAATACATTTGCTCTTGTTTGACATTTTTTAAGCTTGAGAATTAAAAGTTGAATTTACAGTATGTTGTTTTAAGTATTATGCTTCTTGGATTCATAGGCAAATACCCTTTTCTTTAAAGTAGATTTGTTCCATCCTCCGTACCTCCTTCCCCTCTTCTTTCTCACCCACTTCTTCCCTTCCTTCTCTCCTTCCTTCCTACATATATATGAATTTTGCCTGTTTAGTGGCACTCACTCTGGCATTGTAGAAAGAGAGTGAGATGTGGAGTCAGACAGATCCTGGCTGGAATCCATGATCTTCTATTAGTTATGTAGCCTTGGCATAAAACAACCAGCTTTCCTGGTTTGCTGGCGGCTAGGGGTTTCCTGGAATGCAGGACTTTGAGTCTAAATCTATGACCATCTTGAATAAATCAGGACAGTTGACAACCGTACTTGGGCAAGACAGAACCTTACTGAGCCTTGGTTTCTTTCTTTATGAAATGGGCATAATAGTACCTGTCTCGTGTGTTATTTTGATGATTTGGGCTAGTGTATAAAAAGTATGTGAAGATATATCTGAGATCTCCTAGATTGAAACAGATGATAATGAGCTAATATTAACGTTCATAATTATCTGTCTTTTTTAGGCTCAAAGTGATCTTTCACCATCATTCAATGCTTTTTCCTTCATTTCTAATGTCTCTTCAGGAAAGGGGAATTTATTCTGGGCATGGGTAGAAAATGAAGATATTCTTGGAAAGTACTGAAAAGTATAAAGAAAAAGTATCATTATTATATCCTAGAAGCATAACTATAAAGTATATAACTTTCTATAACTAGAAGCAACCTCTTTAAAAATACTTTGGATTCAGTTTACTGTTCTAAACAACTGATATATATCTTTGGGCATAAATATTTATGATTATTTCCTTAGGGGAAATTAAAAAAACAAGGGTTTGCTTGATTAAAGGACAAATATTTTTAGCCTTCTTTTATATTAGGTATAACATTATCTTTACATTCCTCCAAAAATCTAAGTTGACAGAACAAAATATAATGTTTTCTATGAAGGTAGTTGTGTGTTCCTTGTCTTCACTCAGGACTCAGCTGTCCCTGGAAGGCTCTCTAAGGAAGAAGTTTGATTTCTTTCAGCAACCCTATGGTAGCGGTGGCTAAGAGATTGCATCTTCTTTTGTCATTAGGTAGTAGTAGTTGCTTTTACGATTGAGTATTAGTTTAAAATTGAATGTAAAGTTTTGGTCACTTTTAGGTTTTAATCATCCATTTTCTGGGAGAGCCAGCGTAATTGCTCAGATCCTCCCTCTCTGTACTGCAAATACTATCCTATTTAGTAACTGGTCAGAGAGGTTCAGAGGTTGTGCCTCTGAAGCTTTTCCTGGAGATCAGGTTCAACCAAGGCGGTAACAATGAGGCAAAGCAATGAATCTGCCTGATTTCTTAGGACTCTGGGTCCTTTATGGCATATAGGAAATCTCCATATTTTGACTGTGGGACCCAGGCTCGGCTAATCTAAATATGACTACTCTGCTATATGAAGATGTTTAGGGGTGGCTATGACTCAAATAGTGTGATAAGTTTTATAAGAATTTTTTTCTCCTACAGATATTAGGAAAGAGATACTTCCTTTTGGCAAGGTACCCCAGCTGAAAGATGGGATATGCCTAGAGATATGAGCAGCCATCTTTGCCATCCTGTGGGGACATCCTGCCTGAGAAGCTAACCAACAGAGAGGAAAGCAGAACTGAGGTATGGACAGAAAAAAACTAGAATCTTGGTCATATCCCTTGATCCATCTATGCCTGAAGCCAGTGCTGGCCTCAGATGTACTAGTTACCTAAGTCAATGCCCTGCTTGTCTTTAAGTTATGCAAGTTGAGTGTTTGTCACTTAAATATGTCCTTTACTTGCATTATACCATTATGCTTATTATCCCCATTCTACAGAAACCGAGACTCAGAAAGATTAACCGCTTTGCTCAAGCTAACACAGCTGGCAAGAGGGCTGGTCTGGGTTTGAGGCTGGGCCGTTCTGACTCTATAGGTCATGTTTCCTAGCTTGATTCAGCCTCAGTGAGTATAGCTACTTGAACTGGTGAAGCCAGCCCTTGACAGCGTTAAGACGATAGGCATTGGCTCTCCTGTTTTATTAGCTCGTGGGCAGGCCAATGACAAACACTTCAGGCTGGTGCACTGAAGGTCAGACAGGCTAAACATGGTCTCTGGATCCCATACCGCATGCCTGCCTGCTCTGGAAAGCCCTTTTAATTCAGGCTTCTCAACTTGCAGGAACCACTAAGTGGGTTAGGATCAGACCTCATTGGCCTCTAGGCAGCCAGGCTACCACTGAGCAGAGAGATTCTGCAAGCAGAAACATTCTAGAAGATGCCCTCAGCTTTGAGGTGCTGAGACTCCCCCCTTCACGTCCTGAAGCTTAGGACAAAAGAACAGGAGCTATTCAAATGTGAGATAATAGTAATTTTAATATTTAGTTCACAAAACATGCAGGTCAATAGTCAATGCATATACAATAGGACAGAGCAACAACAACAAAATTATAAAGCACAATCTAACTCACAGAGGCTTTTAAACAACAAAGTGTTGGATAGAGAATGTGTTAATTAAAAACCCAGCTGAGCCACACCTCAGTGCCTCAGACCGGACCAGGGACTTTCTGGTGGTAGGAAAGAGAGCTCATTGTGCCCATGGCCTTCAAATCAAATCCTGAGAACCTTCACAATCTCCATGCCCTGGATTGCTCAGTTTTGTCTTCCTGCATCTCTGCTTTTTTTTTTTTTTCTTCCTTGAATTATCTATCCATCCTTTATCCCATCTCAGACAATGAGTTCCATGAATACTCTATCTGATGTAGCCTAAATCATTGCGGTCTCAGTGAGAAAGGTCTCTGAGTTTGCTTTGGCTGTTGGTGAACAAAATTCCTCTCTGTTTAATGCACTGGGATCTGGTTTTCCCTAGACATACTCTGTTGAGTCTGAAGACCCCTATGAATAGTCACCCATCTCCCTGGAGGCCATTTTCACATGCACTATTGGTGTAGGGACTTTTTTCCCCAAATAATAACCCAATAATGGGATTTCCCCAGGGCCAGTGTTGCTCCCTGATGGGGTAGTTTTGAGAGATGGCTCTTATTTCACTTCCCAGGAGACCTATTCCGGCTCTGGTGCTGAGATGGAATTCTGGTGGCCTGGGAGAAGCTTAGGCTTTCTGCAGCAGGGCTGTGAACACAGGGAAGGTGTGCAGCTGCCAAGTGCTTTCAGTTCTTGAATGGTCCAACCACTGGAGGTGAAGTTAGTGAAGGGAAGAGCTCTCCGAGTATCAAAGCTGACCACAGTGCCTAGTAAGTGCTCCTGTCAACTAGCAGTGACCTCTAGCCATGCAAGTGTGCACAGGGGTCACTTGCCATAACATTACATCCAGGCTTATCACTTTGTTGTTGTGCTTGTCTTTTCAAAGAACTGGTTTCAACTCACTCCCTCAGTTTCATCATTTGGTTTTTATAGGGTTACACTGTATCTGTCATGTGTAGTCACAGTCCCGGAGAGTTCAAAGGGAAACGGTTAGGACCAGTGAGCATTTCATGGAATTCAAACTTAAGTGGGATTTTACAAAGTCAATATAGACAATATCAAAGCAATTGTTTTTTCAATTTCTTCTATTCATGTGTAGGGGTGAGGCTAATTCAGAGACAGTGTATCATCTCACTAATATTTATTCTAACTGTATTGAGAATACCATATATATTCAGATCACCCACAAATATCCTTTTCTCATTCTTCTAGGGATACTTTCTGGCCTGTGACAGAAAGAGGACTGCAGTGGGGAGCCCAGGAGACCCCTGGGGGACATCTTGCTGGAATTAGCAGTTGCCAACAAAAGCAGAAAGCTTTCCTTAAACTGAAATCGCTTCGGTCCAGGTAATGTCAAGATCGCAGTGTAAGAAAACTCAGATAATGAGCTGGAGACATTACAAATATCTTTCTCCATCACTTCTTCTTCAATCAGTGTTTATTAGTAGCCAAGTTGGTGGGGGAGGTTAAAATCAAATAGTAGGAAATGATGTCTTTTGATGGACTCTCCTTTTTTCCTTGCAGAATTGTTCTGGGGGATGAGTTGGGAAATAGATCATCGATGGGCTATTGTCTGATAGGAATTCAAACCACATTCTATCATCAGATTAGAAAGGTTAAATTAAAAGAAAAAGAAATAGGGGATTGGAAACTGAACGGTAGCCTCTAATTCATATCTGATAACTCAGCTGTTTTTGTGATGAAACATTAGAGATAGAGACATGTGGCCCAGACCATCTGGCCTCATCACCGGTGAAATCAAGGTTTTTCTAACTTCCAACTGTGAGTCAAAAGCAATCAGGAGTCAAGG
>JAQQSY010001922.1:0-14029 GCA_028646535.1 Procyon lotor
CCCTCTTACACTGTTGGTGGGATTGCAAGCTGGTACAGCCACTTTGGAAAACAGTGTGGAGATTCCTCAAGAAATTAAATATAGAGCTACCCTATGACCCTGCCATAGCACTCCAGGAGCCTTTTAGCATCAACACCCCTGGACGGTGAAGGTCAAAGATGGTGAGCGGGAGAGTGTGGGGCGCCCTCTGGTGGTCTGTTCGAGGAGCACGGCCATGTTGGCTCATCTGGGCTATTCCAGTGGGAGCCATCCAAGCCCGACCTCCAGCAGGAAGACTTACTTAATGGCTTTCTCTGGGGAGGACGGAGGATGAAGCAGTTTGCTCATGCCGTGTGACCGTGATGCCTCCCACTCATCATTTTAGGTGGGCTGTGGCTACACTGGAAAGAATGCCCGGTGTTTTAGCTTATGGGGAAAATCGTTACTGTTTAGAAGAATAAATTTCTTGGCTGGGCTAAAGATATCCTTTTTCCTTTTCTTTATTCATTGTTATGAATTGCAATCAAAGACAGCTTAATGGTGAAATTGCTATAAAACGATGGAGAAAACATTTCTTTGGGTATTAGTTTTGTTTTAGTAAATTACAAAGTAGTGATTTAACGTGCCACCTTCGAGATTATTTCTGCCTCTCAGTGGGGTCATATAATCAGCAAGATCTACTACAGCCTTCATTTTCTAGAGAACAGAGATAAATAATCCCCCATTATGCTCTTGAGCAAACTAAATCACCTGTGACGTTTGATGCCTCCCGTCCAGAACCAAGGGACTGTCACTTGGAGTGTGTGGGTGGGAGGGGACGATACTGCATCTGGAGGATTATAGCAAAGGGGATGGAAGCTGGGATCCCCGGAGAGTCACTCCAGGAGGGACTTTGCCTCAGTGTCGCTGCTGCCCCAGGCCAGGGAGTTCCTCAGAAGCAGGAGGGGACTGAGACTGAGTGGGGGACTGCCAGCACACTGTGACACAGGCTCTCCGCACACCATGAGCTTACCAGCTGCTTCTTTAATAAACCTTTTCTGAGTCCCTACTATGTGCCGGCTTACTTGCTTCTCGGGCTGTGCTGTGGTGACAGGCTCCATATGTCCCTCGGGGAGCCCAGAGCGTGGAGGGGCACCGGAACACGATACCAACAAGAGGATTGTTCATAGGATGAAATGCACGGGGAGCAGTCAACCTGCCCGAGGCTGTCAGAGAAGGCTCCCTTGAGCTGCGGTCTGGCGGAGCCTTGAAGGCTGTAAGGACTTCTCCCAGCAGAGGAGGGAAGAGAAGGAAGAAGAGGGCAAGCAGAAGGGAAAGCAGAGGCAGAGGCCGGCGGGGCGAGGTCCAGCAACTTGCCGAACGCAGCTCACAGGCTGGGATTTCCAGGGGTGCTCTTTGCGGGAGACAGTCTGGGAGGAAGGTGGGGCCAGATAGAGTGGTCTCTGACAGGCCTACCTTGTGGGTGGAATGTCACCTTAGAGGTGACCTTTGAGGCCCCTCTCTAGAGGGGCTGCTTCTGAGTAAGGGGGCGGGGAAAGGGGCAGCAACGTGGGCAGTGGGCGCTTGGGGTATCCAGTCTGCTGCTCACTTTTACTGATAGTCTTTAGAACTTTGGATAAATTGCTCAGCCCCTTTGAACCTCTTTCTTAAGGTCCAAGATGAGACTGTTTTTCCTCCCTATAAGTTGCTGGGCCATTCGGTGAAGTCAGGAGAGGCCAAGTCTGCAAGAATTGGGAAGGCTGTGTCCTGTGGATCAGTATCTCTGTGTTTCCCAAGCTCTGTCTGGCCTGGGGAAGAAAGAAGATTCAGTCTGAGCTGTGCTGAAGCTAGTGAAGGGGGGTGGTTGGTTGTACAACGTCCTAGAGCCCCATCTGTGAGAGGAGCTCACGTAGCCCCGAATATGCAAGAAGATGGAGAAAACCACATGTCACAATAATCCTTCCTGCGTGGAGTTTCGAGGAATTACCTTGAGGGGATTTTAAGAGGTGGGGACAGCCTTCCAAGGGGGCCAGTTAAGTAACTACCGAGGGTGGCCATCCTTTTTTGGGAGGATGCCAGTCTGGCGACTGCAGGGTCTGGATTTGGCTGAGGTGTGGGGCTGGTGTGGGGCTGGATCTCACTTGTTTGGGGTGTGAGTGCTGTGCAGGGCTCTTTGTTTTCCTGTCCTTCCTGTCCCCTGTTTTTCTTCCTGTCCTGTCCCAGGGCTCAGCGGGTCCTCTCATGGACGGCTTAGTACACACTTTGCAAATAAATGTCCATTTAAAAAGGCCACAGATTTGGGTTCCTGGGTGGCTTAGTCATTACGCGTCTGCCTTGGGCTCTGGTCACGATCCTGGGTTTGAGCCTGGGATGGGGTTCCTTGCTCAGCGGGAAGCCTGCTTCTCGCTCTCCTACTCCCCCTGCTTGTGTTCCTTTTCTCGCTATGTCTCACTCTGTCAAATAAGTAAAATCATAAAAAAAAAAAAAAAGGCCCTAAATTATTCGGGTGGCTTCATGTGTTAGTCTAACCTAAAATTGTGGTCGTTGGATCTAGAGCCGAGCTGTTCAGCAGAGTAGGTACTTGCCGTCTGTGGCTTTCGAGCATCTGAAAAGGCTAAACTGAATTGAGATGTCTCATCAACGTAAAATACCCGCTGGATTTTGAAGACTTGATACAAGAAGTATAAACTATCTTATCAATAATTTTTATACTGGGTACGCGTTGAAATGATAATATTTTAGATACATTGGGTTAAGTAAAATAAAATTTCACCTTTTCTTTTTTTTAAGTTTTCTGTTTGAAAGACTGCACGAGTGGGGTGGGGGATGGGCGGAGGGAGAAACAGGCTCCCCACTGAGCAGAGAGCCAGATGTGGGGCTCAGTCCCAGGACCCTGAGATTACAAGCTGAGCCAAAGGCAGACGCTTAACTGACTGAATCACCCGGGTGCCCCAATTTCACCTTTTTAAAAGAGACTTTATTCTTGAGTAATCTCTACATCTAACATGGGGTTTAAACTTACACCCCCGAGATGAAGAGTCACATGTTCCACTGGCTGAGCCAGCCAGGCACCTCTAATTTCACCTAAAAAATTTTTTTTGGGGGGCACCTGGGTGGCTTAGTTGGTTAAGCAGCTGCCTTCGGCTCAGGTCATGATCCCAGGGTCCTGGGATCGAGTTCCACATCGGGCTCCTTGCTCAGCAGGGAGCCTGCTTCTCCCTCTGCCTCAGCCTGTCACTCTCTGCTTGTGCATGCTCTCTCTCGCTCTCTCTCTCTCTGACAAATAAATAAAATCTTAAAAAAATTTTTTTTTCAATGTGGCCACTAGAAAATTTTCAGTATATGACTCACTCTGTATTTCTATTGGACAGCACTTTCTGTTGTATTTTTCTATTGGTCTAGAGGCCAAAAGAAGGAAGCCATGTAGATGAAGGGCCCTTTGCAACTTTGAGGCATCCTCCCTCCCACCTGGTCTGGGCCCGTGAGAAGCGCTGTTCTGCCGAGTGGACACTCATGTCTTGGCAGCTCCGCGTGGGATGTTGCTCCCCTTTTCTGTCTTCTGGGACTGCTAGGGAACTGTCCCTCGTCCAGGCTGTGATGGGGCTGGCCAGGTGTGCTACTTGAGGATCGCAGCCAGAGCACACAGTCATAAAGACCCCCTTTTCATTGGACCCCAGTGGACCAAGGGATCTTTATGGGTGCGGAATAGCTCACACTCATGTCTGTAGCCACAGAACCTGGCCATAGGTCCTGCACACTGGTTGGATGGAGAGACAGATGGGTGAAGAGATACGGGGCAGGATGGTTTCTTTCTTTCTCTCTCTCCCTCTCCTCCCTCATCCCTCCCCTCCCATTCCCTCTCCTCTCCTTTCCTTCCAGATTTTTTTACTTATTTACTTGTCAGAAAGGGAGAGCATAAGCGGGGGAAACTGCAGACAGAGGGAGTAGAAGGCTCCCTGTCGAGCAGGAAGCCCAATGAGGGACTTGATTCCAGGACCCTGGGGTTATGACCTGAGCTGAAGGTAGAGGCTTAACCGACTGAGCCACCCACGCAGCCCAGGATGGCTTGTTAAAGACATAAATGAACCAAGAGATTGAAAACACGACTACTAGACAAAGGAAGGGTTCGATGGAGCTCAGAGAGATGGGTAGATGAGAATTAGGGTGAAAAAGTGGGTGAATGAAAGGGTGGATGAGAAAACAGTGGATGGTGAATGTCTGGATATATAGGCAGGCGGGAGGCTGCCTGGTGGTTGGATGGATGCAGTAAGTAATGGAGCCGGTAAAAGGTAGATGGTGATGAGGTAGAGGGAAAATTAGATGGTGAGTGGATGGAGGGTCAAGGAAGGAAGGAAGGACGAAGAGGCTCGTCCGAACATAAGCATTGGCGAAGGCATGTCGAGGACCTCACCTCTCAGGGTCAGCATGTAGAGTGTTTCTCTTCCCTTCTTCCTTGTGCCTCGCCCAGACATGTCTGAGCTTCTCTGGGCTTTCATCGCCTTCCCCCGAGAGCTGTCATTGCTTTGGCTGTGCTAATCAAGTCTCTCCCTCATTAGAACTGTCAGCTCCCTGGTGGGCCACCTCGGTCACCCTTTGGGGGGCAGGCCGGGACGTGTTTGTGGGGGTGCAGATGATGTATTTGTTACAGTGTGTGTGGGGGGAATTGCCTAGGGCCAGTCAGTCGTCTTTCTATACAGACGGTGTGGGACGTGGCTGATGATCACGGAATCAAGAGTGGGTCGGAGTGAGGGAAGAGAGAGTGTCTCAAAGAGACCTGAATCCGTGGGAGAGGGGAGAGAGGATGGAAAGAGATTTCTTCTTTAGAACACGATTCCTGACCCAGGGGGGGCATGCAACAATTGCCCTCCTAGAGGACAATTAATTGACACGTGACATTGCCCTGCAGACAAGGACCCGTCAGAAGGTGTTTCCTTGGACAGCACATTCTCCTTACTCAGCAGTCCCCGCAGGTGGCCTGGAAAGCCTGCCTCCTTTGGGGCAGGCGAATCTCAGGAGAAAGTTCGGCATCATACTTTTAGATTTGAATCTCGCAGGAGTGGGTCCTGGGGTGGGAAGCCCTGTGTCTGTCTAGTGACAGGGGCCCGGAGGAGGCATAGGGGAGAAAGGACTGGTCCATCCTGACATCCATCACTGTCCAGGGCAGTCAGGCTGGGAGAAACCTGGCAGGTGTGACCCTTTCAAGGTTCTGGATTTTCTGCATCAGTAAAGGCTTCAGTCATGGTGATCAGCAGTCGACTCTTGGCTGTCAATTCAGTTACATGTCAAGCAGGCTTCCTGGAGCGGTTCCATCGCCAATGGCAGAGGGATGATCGCCTTTCTGCTCCCCGAGGCCCGTCTGTGCTCCGGGCAACTGTCCGAAGTGCCGTTACCAGCAACACTTTCCTGAGACAACGCAGAAAACCTGGCTCTGATTTTCAGGCTTACGACTACCATATCCTATCCTCCAAACTCCTCGTAGTGCGTGGATTTATCTTTTCTCTCTGTGAAATCAGAAAAAAACTGGGACTTTGTTTCATGAAGGCGACCTCAGTACAATTAAACATCTAAAAGAAACACAGGAGGCTCCAACGGCCTTGATGAGGGTAATGAGGAGCTTTGTGGAAGGTTTTCTTAGTGGGGCCATCAACCAGGAATTACACAGCCAACTTTGTCAGCGTTCTCTAACTCATTGATGTCCTCGTGGGTTTGACTTTGAGCCCCTGCTCACATCTGCTTTCTCTTCAAAAGGCCTGGTCTTGGGACACATTTGCTTCTTCCACTGTTCCTTTGGTTCTGGCCAAGAACTTGAAAGCAACTCCCAGCCCCAAAATGTTTGTTTTCCTTCCGGTAAGGACAAGTCCATTCTTAGGAGATGGCTTCATATTTTCTGGTTCATCCTTTTCCTCCTCCGGACCAGTCCACTGAGGGGAGCTAGGAACTCGGGGCCTCTAGGTGGTTTTGGCCAGACTTGCTTGAGCTTGAGCTCAATGGGACTTGAGCTTGGCTGTGCAGGCTCGGTGTGCCAGGTGCAGCCTCTGGGAAGGCGAAGGTGGATAGAAAAGAAGTCAGGGATGCAGAGGGTGGTATCTCCTCAGATCACCCATGCTTTGCAGAGCTTTCTTCCTTTTCCTTTCTTTTTCCTTTTCTTTTCTTTTCCTCTTCCTTTCCGAAGATTTTATTTATTTGACAGCGAGAGAGAGACAGTGTGTGATCATAGGCAGGTGGAGCGGCAGAGGGAGAGGGAGAAGCAGGCTCCCCGCTGAGCACAGAGCTGGCCTAGGACTCATCTGGGTCCCAGGGGATCACGACCTGAGCCAAAGGCAGATGCTTAGCCAACTGAGCCACCCACTCACTCGGTCCTGACGTTTCATCTTGAGAAATGTGCTGGTAAAATCATCCTTGGTTCTGAGTAACAGAAACCCTCCCAAACTAGTTAATAGCAGCAAATTATTACAAGTGCATAAGAATTTCTTTCGGAATCCCAGGATAGGAAGGAAGCTGGGACTCAGGAATGACCTGAGAGTTGGACCTAGAAAGTTGTTTGCTCCCCTTCCAGCCCCCCGCCATCTCCTCCTGTCTCCTTTCTCCCCCCATCTCTCCCCGTCTTTCCCTTTTACTCTTTGCTGTCTCCTCCTTTTGCTATCCTCCCCCATATCTTCCCATTGCCCCTTTCCCTTCTTTTTCTCCCCCAACTCTCCCCCCTCCTGCACCCCACTTCCCCTTTCTTCTCCCCTCTTCCTGTGCAGACCAACCTTTCCCCTGTCTCTGTACATAAGAAGACGACCATCCTGACCCCCTGAGTTCCTACCTGGCACTCACTCACAGTCACATGAGGAAATGGACATTCCAACAGCTGCGGAAATTCTCACTGACCCAGCTTGGGTCCGGTAGGCTCCCAAGGTCCAATCACCTGTGCTCAGGGAGGGAGGGCAGTTATAAGGCACAAGATGACTGCTAGGATCCACACTGTGGGAAGACTAATTCTCAGGGAAGATGGGATGACTCCCGGCTCCCCGAGGTGTTTGCCATGGGATGTGCTTGTTGGGCAAGTAACAGGAATCCTTTCCCCAAGTCGGGGAAGTGATGATGGCACTCACATTGCTGTTCATATGGCTCTGATCATCTGTGTGTGATTTTGTACCGATGCATCACTGTCTTAGTTTTCCACCTTATTACTAACATTTCATGGACTTTGAGCAGTTTCATTATAAATTACTTAATAATTTTCTCATTGTGGGATATTGAACTTGTTTAAATTCTTTTTCACCATTACAAATAATACAGCACTAGTCATCTTTATGGATAAGACTCTTTCCAGGTTCAGTTTTTTTTTTTTTTTTTAATAGATTGCTAGAAGTGGAATTAGAGGTTCAGGTTCTTGCTTGCAAATGAGAGAATACGCTGTTGATAGTTAAGCAGAAAGGAATCTTTACACAAGGTATTAAATAGCTCTGGGGGCTGGGGTGGTGATGCCGAGACCTAGGCTTGGATGTGACAGCCAGAAACAACGTAGGCAGAATCCGTGCTCCATCCTACTGGGAAGCTTTCTAGTGAAACATTCCTGCCCCTGCCTGATGCTTTGTTCCAATGTCTCCAATTTTTGATCTGCACACCACGCTCTCCCAGAGATTGTGAAGGACCAGCTGCCATCAACAACACACTGCTAGACAACTGAGCTCCTCACACATGGCTGTCCATTTCACCTCTCCCTTCTCAATCCAAGTTCCAATGACAGGGTCACACTGATAGAATGTGGGATACATAGCCTCAGTCTAGTGATAAGTGGATTATCAGATAAGTCTGGTAAGTGGATTTTTGGGTTCCGAATATAGGTAGATAAGATTGTTTTGAAATGACCAAAATATCGTGTGATTATTAAGACGTCAGACAGCCATGAAAGATGGATGCCCACTGTGTATTCGGATGCACGTGGAGAGAAAAGACAACACAGGCTGTAGCAATGGCTCGGTGATATTATCAAGAGCCCAGCTGTTTTCTCTTTCGGTGACAGTGTTTCCCCTCATGGCCCAAACTAGCTGCCACATCTCCAAGCATCACATCATTGTTTGATGGAATCCGAAAGAGGAAGGGAAAGGGTAGGAGCAAAAGGGATTTCTCCTTAAGACCTCTCTATTTCCAAGGATTGAAGTCTTCAGCTCTTGCCTTTACATGCTCTACATCAAATGCCTAGTCCTAGATCAATTAGTGGCAAAAGGGGACAGGAGTTCCGTGGTTGCCTTAGATCAGGGCTGAGGACATCGCTCCCCAAAGTTTAAGCTCTGTTACTAGGAAAGAAACATGAATAGCTTTTCAGAAAGCAACAGAATATGCCATAGGAGGTCTTGAGTTTGTTTTCCTATGAATATTTTAAGATTTCTGGTACAGATTGCCAAATTGTTTCCAAAAAGGTTTTGCCAACTTAAATTCTTGTGAACAGCATAGGAGAATGTTTGCTTCACTATACGCTTGCCACCTCGTGAGTTTTTGCATCTTTACTAATAACTATGATGTGGAACTCTCTTCTTACTAGTTCTGATAGGTTTTTTAGATTAAATTGTTTTGACTTTTGTAGGAATGCAATCTTATCACGAATGATGGAATGAAAATAACAGTATAGTCTCATTTTTCATAGCTATATTTTAAAATGCTATTTCTGATTGTATTGATTGGGCCCTTTTGAGCAGTTTTAGGCTTCAGTGGGGATAATGAGCATCGCTGTCTTAGTCCTGATTTTAATGTCAAAACTCAAGTGTCATGCTGCTAAGTATGATGTGAGTTGTTCATTTGAGATTTATCTTATTTCCTCAAGATACTGGTTCTAAGATGCACCGACTTAATGCTTGGTGGGAAAGAGAGGGGTGGAATTATTTAATAATAACTTTGCGCATCGATTGAAAGGCATTATTTCAACAGTGTGAAAGAAACATGTCTCATGATAACCAAGGAAGGCATGTGTTTGTTTTCTTCTCATTGACAGTGTCATATAATGAAATACACAATCATTTGGTAGAACCAGTATCCTAATGGAAGAGAAGTTCTTTATGCAGTATATGCTTTATTATGTTCAGCAAGTATCATTCTGTTCCCAAGTTTTAGGATTTTCAAGAGGAGAAGGGTTTGGATTTCACAAGAGTCTAAGCAAAAGGCTACCACTAAGAAATTGATGCCCTGATCCAAGACGTGATATGATTAATTTGCTAATGTTTGATTATTTTTGCAAATCTGGGGTAGACCATTGTTCATTGTTACATATTATCCTTTCAGTATTCTGTTGAATTCTCCTGCCTGGCATTTTATTTGGGATTATTAAAGCTCTTTTCATAAGTGAAGATGATCCATAGTTTGTTATTGTTGTTTTTGTCTACGATTTCTGGTAGACTCTGGTGTTAGAATTATGACATTTTTTTTTAAAAGATTTTATTTATTTGAGAGAGCATGAAAGTGAGAGAGATTGGGGGGGGAAGCAGGCTCCCTACTGAGCAGAGAGCCCAACACAAGGCTTGATCCCAGGACCGTGAGATCATGATCTGAGCTGAAGGCAGAGGCTTTAACCCACTGAGCCACCCACCCAGGCGCCCTGAGTTTTGATAGTTTCTTAAATTGCTGTTCAGCTTTTTTTTTCATGTTGCTGAACAGTTCATATGCTTAGAGTTAGTAGTGTCTTGAAAGTTAAATTCAGCATGTGGACCAGGAGCCTTTTGTGGAAGTAAATATTTGGTCACCTTTTCTTTGATTATTTTTCTTAAAAAAAAATTCTTGCAGGGTTCATTTTGAAATTGATATATTCTCTAGAAAATCTTCCATGTCACTGAGATCTTCAAATTCATTAGCAAAAAATACTAGCTAACTGAAATTTATAATTCTTTCCTCTATCTGCTATATCGTTTAAAAATTTTATCTTTTTGGGGCACCTGGGTGGCTCAGTGGGTTAAAGGCCCTGCCTTCGGTTCAGGTCATGATCTCAGGGTCCTGGGATATAACCTCACATTGGGCTCTCTGCTCAGTGGGGAGCCTGCTTCCCCCCTCTCTCTGCCTGCCTCTCTGCCTGCTTGTGATCTCTCTCTCTCTCTGTCAAATAAATAAATAAAATATTTAAAAAATTTTTTTACCTTTTTGGTTCTTTGCCAGAAATTTGACTATTTGAGTCCGATTTTCCCCAAAGAACAACCTTCATTGTATTTATTAATGTTCTTGGTGTATCATGTTTGGATTATTTTGGTTCCTCTCTGTTTTTCTTGAAACAATCTAATGTTTTTCAGTCCAAGGCCATATTGTCTCCTTTTAACACAGGCGACACCAGTTTGGTTTCCATTTTGATTTGTGACTATTTTGCTCCTGAATTTTGGAGTCTTGGGAGTGTTCCATGAGTAAATGATGCAAGGCAGGGATCTCTGTTTCTTTTCTTTCTGATGTATCCCAAGCATCTAGAGCATTTCCTGGAAAGCAGTAGGGGCGTAATATGAATGTGTCGGGCAAATGAAATAGTGAGTCTGGGGAGCTTGGGGGAAGGTGCAGGGAGCAAGAGGGGACAGGTCACAAGCCTGACTGCAGCCATGAGCTTTTGCTCCTTCTTCTCCCCCTCCAACAACCAGCCCCTCCCCCCCAATATGAAGGAAGTTCTTACTTGGAATGTGTGATAGCCAGTGTTTGGGGCCATCTCTTTTTTTTTTTTTTTTCCCCAAATATGTTTATTTCATTTTACAAGAAATGTAAATATTATGAGATTAATTGTTCATGTTACAAGATTAATTGTTCATGCACCACACCCAGTGCTCCATGCAATACGTGCCCTCCTCAATACCCACCACCAGGCTCACCCAACCCCCACCCCCTCCCCTCTGAAACCCTCAGTTTGTTGCTCAGAGTCCACAGTCTCTCATGGTTCATCTCCCCCTCTGATTTTCCCCCATTCACCCTTCCTTTCCTTCTCACAGTGCCCTCCAGAAAACTGGTGGAATTTTGATCGGGATGGCCTTGAAAGTATAGATTGCTCTGGGCAGCATAGGTATTTTAACAATGTTTATTCTTCTGATCCATGAACATGGAATGTTTTTCCACCTTTTTGTGTCCTTTTCAATTTCTTTCATGAGCATTCTGTAGTTCCTCGAGTACAGATGATTTACCTCTTTGGATAGGTTTATTCCCAGGTATCTTATGGTTCTTGGTGCTACAGTAAATGGAATCGATTCCCTAATTTCCCTTTCCATATTTTCATTGTTGGTGTATAGGAAAGCAACTGATTTCTATGCATTGATTTTGTATCCTGCCACATTACTGAATTGCTGTATGAGTTCCAGTAGTTGGGGGTGGAGTCTTTTGGGTTTTCCATATAAAGTATCATGTCATCTGCGAAGAGAGAGAGTTTGAGTTCTTCTTTGCCAATTTGAATACCTTTTATTTCTTTTTGTTGTCTGATTGCTGTTGCTAGGACTTCTAGCACTATGTTGAACAAGAGTGGTGAGAGTGGGCATCCTTGTCGTGTTCCTGATCTCAAAGGGAAGACTGTCAGCTTTTTCCCATTGAGAATGATATTTGCTGTGGGCTTTTCATAGATAGACTTTATGATGTTGAGGAATGTTCCTCCTATCCCTATACTTTGAAGAGTTTTAATCAGGAATGGGTGCTGAATTTTGTCAAATGCCTTTTCTGCATCCATTGAGAGGACCATGTGGTTCTTCTCTCTTCTCTTATTGATTTGTCTTATCACATGGATTGATTTGCGAATGTTGAACCCTTGCATCCCAGGGATAAATCCCACCTGGTCATGATGAATAATCTTTTGAATGTGCTGTTGGATTCTATTAGCTGGGATCTTGTTGAGAATCTTGGCATCCATATTCATCAGGGATATTGGTCCGAAATTCTCCTTTTGGATGGGGTCTTTCCCTGGTTTGGGGTTTAGGGTAATGCTGGCTTTATAGAAAGAGTCTGGAAATTTTCCTTATGTTTCTATTTTTTGAAACAGTTTCAGGAGAATAGGTATTATTTTTTCCTTGAATGTTTGGTAGAGTTCCCCAGGGAATCCGTCTGGTCCTGGACTCTTGTTTTTGGGGAGGTTTTTGATCACTGCTTCAATCTTGTTACTAGATACTGATCTATTCAGGTTGTCAATTTCTTCCTGTTTCAGTCTTGGAAGTTTATAGGTTTCCAGGAATGCATCCATTTCTTCTAGGTTGTTTAACTTATTGGCCTATAGCTGTTGATAATAATTTTTAAAAATTTTTTTAAAAGATTTTATTTATTTATTTGACAGAGAGCGATCAATCACAAGTAGGCAGAGAGGCAGGCAGAGAGAGAGCGGGGAGGCAGGCTCCCTGCTGAGCAGAGAGCCCAATGCGAGGCTCGATCCCAGGACCCTGAGATCATGACCTGAGCCGAAGGCAGAGGCTTTAACCCACTGAGCTACCCAGGCGCCCTTGTTGATAATAATTTTTAATGATTGTTTCTATTTGCTTTGGATTAGTTGTGATCTCTCCCCTTTGATTCATAATTTTGTTAGCTTGGGTCTTCTCTCTTCTCTTTTGGATTAGTTTGACCTGTGGCTTATTGATCTTAATGTTTTCAAAAAACTAACTTCTGGATTCATTGATGCGTTCTACTGTTTCTTTAGTTTCTAACTCGTTGATTTCTGCTCTAATCTTGATTATTTCCCTTCTTGTGTGTGGGGTTGGCTTAATTTGTTGTTGATTTTCCAGATCTTTAAGGTGTAAACAGAGCTGGTGTATTCGGGATTTTTCAATTTTTTTGAGTGAGGTTTGGATGGCTATGTATTTCCCCCTTAGGACTGCCTTTGCCGTGTCCCATAGGTTTTGGATCGATGTGTCTTCATTCTCATTGGTCTCCATGAGTTGTTTAAGCTCATCTTTGATTTCCTGGTTAATCCCAGCGTTCTTGAGCAGGTTGGTCTTTAGCCTCCCAGTGTTTGAATTCCTTCCAAACTTTTTCTTGTGGTTGAGTTCCAGTTTCAAAGCATTGTGGTCTGAGAAAATGCAGGGAATTATCTCAATCTTTTGGTATTGGTTGAGTCCTGATTTTGACCAGGTATGTGGTCTATTCTGGAGAAAGTTCCATGTGCGCTTGAGAAGAATGAGTATTCTGTTGTTTTAGGATGGAATGTTCTGTATATATCTATGAAGTCCTTCTGGTCTAATGTGTCAAAGCTCTTGTTTCTTTATTGATTTTCTGTTTAGACGATCTGTCTGTTACCGAGAGTGGTGTGTTAAGATCTCCTACTATTAATGTATTCATATCAATATGACTCTTTATTTTGATTAACAGTTGGCTTATGTAGTTGGCTGCTCCTCTATTGGGGGCATAAATGTTTACAATTATTAGATCTTCTTGGAGGATAGACCCTTTAAGAATGATGTAGTGTCCTTCTGTATTTCTGACTTCAGTCTTTACCTGAAAATCTAATTTATCTGATAGGAGAATCGCTACCCCAGCTTTCTTTTGAGGCTAATTGGCATGAAAGATGGTTCTCCATCCTTTCACTTTCAGTCTGGATGTATCTTTTGGTTCCAAATGTGTCTCTTGTAGACAGCATATGGACGGGTCCTGCCGTTTTGTCCATTCTGCAACCCTGTGGCATTTTATGGGAGTGTTTAGGCCGTTCACGTTGAGAGTGATTATTGAAAGATAAGTGTTTATTGACATCATGTTGCCTGTGTAGTCCTTGTTTCTATAGATTGTGAATTTCTGTTCTAAGTCATTTATGAGTTCTTTATTCTTTTAAGAACCCCTTTTAATATTTCCTGGAGTGCCAGTTTGATGGTCACATACTCTTTTAGTCCTTGCTGGTCTTGGAAGCTCTTTATCTCTAAATCCATTTAGAATGACAGCCTTGCTGGATAAAGTATTCTCGGTTGCATGTTCTCCTCGTTTAGTGTCCTGAATACATCATGCCAGCCCTTTCTGGCTTGCCAAGTTTCTCTGGAGAGGTCTGATGTTATTGTAATAGGTCTTCCTCCATATGTAAGGGATCTCTTCCCCCTAGCTGCTCTCAGGACCTCTTGTCTAAAATTATAATTTGCAAATTTTACTATGATGTGTCTTGCTGATTTTTTTTTTT
>JAQQSY010001923.1:0-14029 GCA_028646535.1 Procyon lotor
ATGCCACTACATTACCAAAACTGCAAAGATGAAAAAACAATCATTTACTTCAGGTAAGAACTCCTTTCTAGGAGGAAAAAAAATTGGGTATTATGATAGATTTTTAATTAAAGGATGCCCAGGAGGTGCAGTGATGAAAAAGATGCTTAGGGGGTATTATAAGGAAAATGCTTTGGATGCATGAATAGAAAAAAATGCAGGAACTGGAATCTGTAAGCAAAATGCCATGAAATGTTTGATTCAGCTCCCAAATTGCTGATAATTGTCAGAGATATTCTCTTTTTTGAACCGCGGTAATCTATTGCTCGGTGTTCTTTTTAATTTCAATATCAATTATCACCTTCGCAGCCAAAGTTGTGAATACTCCCTGACTTATGCCTGCACAGTCATGAGCTCCATAAAAGGAATAAAGTGTGTGTGCGTGTGTGAAGTGGGGAGTCTTTTTTTTCCCCACAGGAGATTGACTAATTTGGTGGTTAATAGAAAGAATTTGAGGCCCTGTATATTTTGGTTTAGAGGACACAGAATTCAAATCTCAGTCATCTGCCATTCAATTCCAACCAATAGGTATAGAGCACCTACTAAGTGCAAAACACTCTGGAAGGTATGAAAACAAGTAAGACAGTCCCTGTGACCAGGAAGCTCAAAATATAGTGTCAAAGATAGAGGTAAACAAGTAGCAGTCAAGTGGAACAGAATAAAATAAGCTTTAGGACACAGGCTCAAAGGATGCACTGTGAAAACAGAGACAAGAACCATGGTTGAGAGGACAGAGTGTTGCCAACCTTGGAAGGAGGAAAGAGGGCCATTTCAGAATTCAAGTAGAATAGATCAACAAAGGAGTTAGAAATTTTTTTAGGCAAAGAAAGAATAGGTGAACGAAAAATGGATAGTATCAGGGCAGCCAATAAGTCTGCTGAGAAATGTCAATATCTGCATATTGTCCCTTGACCCTACTTCCTTCCACCGTTTATCTAGTGCTCCCCTACCCTGCATGGTCAGAGTTCACACTGCCTTTTTCTGTTCTTGGCAAACTGAGTCCTTAGCCTTTTTAGGTTTATCAAAGGGTGTATTCATCCCTGTCTTCTCCCTTTCAGCGAAAACTGATCTCACTGAGAACTTAACTATAGATTAATGCAGAGTTAACCCCAGTGGTGCTGGAGTCGGCTCAGACTGGCTTGTACACAAGAGAAATTCCTAAGGGTGAGAATGCCAAGAGGAGGGAAAATTGAAGCCCACGTTCAAGTCTAGGTCCACATAGGCCCACCTTAGGAAGCACTCAAGCAGTTCCTGGCATAGAGCAATAGTTTAACCAAAATCATGGGTATTATTTCATATCCCACTCATACTGGAAAAGATGAATAAACCTTGAGCATCACGAAGTCTCAGTGAAATCTGTTTTAGCTGGGAATAGGATACCTGGCTTGGTCAATAAATCCTGTGGTACCCAGGAAATACTACCATGTAGCCCTATCACGCATGTGTCCATCTAGATAGGAAAAACCATCCTGAGAGTGGTGGAGAAATCGATCATTTAGTTACTCAGACCTTTCCTTTATCTATCTCCGTCACTCCATTCAATTTCCACTGACCAAACAACACATCCTCCTGTGTTTGTCATCGCTCTGTTTTGTCCTCAGTGGTTCTGGAAGGTGTGTATCCCCAGCGTTGGTGTTGGCACCATGGAGATAGAGTCACTCTGACTCTATCACTACACAGAGAGTAACCCAGAAAATCTCCCAGCTAACAGGCATCACCACAATGCTGGCTGTTTTGTTGGGAGTAGACTCCCCCTTCAAACCAACCACCAGCCCCAGGAGTGACAACGGAGTGTGAGACAACAGGATTTAAAATCACCAATGCTTCAAAGAAGCAATCTAAGTGTCTGTGGATGGATGAATAGATAAAGAAAATGTCACATAGATAGGTAGATAGATTAGAACGTTATTCAGTCATAAAAAGAAGGAAATCCTATCATTTGCAACAACGTGGATGAAACTGAAGGGCATTATGCTAAGTGAAATAAGTCAGAAGGACCAATACTGTATGATCTCACTATTTAAATGTAGAATCTTAAAAAAAAGGTCAAACTCATACAAACATACACGAAAATGGTGGTCGCAAGGGCTGGCAAGTGGGAGAAATGGGGAGATGATGGTCAAAAGGCACAGACTTCCGGTTATAAGATGAACTATAAGATAAGTTCTGAGTACCTAATGTACACATGGTGATTATAGCTAATAATATTGTATTGTACACTGGAAAGTTGGTAAGAGAATAGATCTTACGCATTCTCACCAAAAAAAAAAAAAACACCCCACTAACAAAACAAAACTATGTGAGGTGATGAATATGTTAATTAATTTGATTATGGTAATATTTTTACAATGTAAACTTAACAGCAAATCATGTTATGCACTTTAAATATACACAGTTTTATTTGTCAATTTACCTCAACAAAGCTAGGGAAAATACAATGCAATAAAATAAGATAAAATAATCACCAACATTCAAGACTTTCACAGTAAATTATCTTCAAGAGAATAAGTGCTCCCTGAAGTGTAGGTATGTGCTGGAAAATGAGGGGATTCTCCCTGAAGAAACTGATTCTTGGGAAGAGAGGAAGAGAGGGAAGGCAGGATGCCTGGGTGGCTCAGTCGGTTAAGCAGTTAAGCATCGGCCTTTGGCTCAGGTCATGATCCCAGGCTCCTGGGGTCAAGTCCCACATGGGGCTCTCTGCTCAGCCAGGAGCCTGCTTCTCCCTCTGCCAGCTGCTCGCCCTGCTTGTGTGTTCTCTCTTTCTCTCTCAATCTGACAAATAAATAAATAAAATCTTAAGAGAGAGAGAGAGAGAGAGAAGGCTTAGGTCCTTGTCCCAGCCTGTGGGATCTCTGGAGAGCCTCTTACAGTGACTTTTCTCCCCTCTAAAATGTGGAAGTTGGACAGAGACACAAGACAGGCAGGCAGGAAAAGCTACTACAAGCTCCAAAGTATTTCTTTCCCAGGGAATTTTGGAGGATAAAGAAAGATTCCCTAAGGATTTCATGTCAACTAACAGTGGGGGAAAAAAAGGAATTTAGGAGGAGAACATAAATCCAACAAAGACTACACACAAAAACAACAACACTCACAGATCTAGGCCTCCATAGTTTTCGGAGCTCTTTCCTGTACGGAAGCCTACATGTGAAGCTGAGCCAAAGGAGCAAAGATGGTGGTGTCAGTGGACTTGGATTCAGAGCCTTGCTTTTCCACTCACTGTGTTGCTGAACCCTTCAAGCTTCTGTTTCTGATGTCCTGCCACAGGGTAGAGTAAGGTAATGCAAGTAAGATACCTGCACTACACAGTATGCACTTGATGAATGGTAGCTCTCCCCAGCATTCATAAACTTCGCCCATGGAAGATACTGTACAGGTGTTTGCTAAAAGACTAGCTCCATTTTGCAGATGCGAACACCGAGACTCAGAGGGGTCAAGTGGCTTACCCAAGGTCACAGCTAGAAAGGGAACAGTTTTCTAGCTCCAAATCCTGAGCTCCACGCAGTCCTTTTCTATGCCACCTTTGGGCTTGGAGTTGTATTTCTAGGCAAGTCAGACACCAAATAAGGAAAGATACTCAGAGGCTATCCTGCTTTTGAAATCAGCCTTTGATCTTAATAATAACAGCTACCAAAATGCCATACTATTTTCAAGCAGAATACCTTTGCAAAACACTTTTTCCTCAGAAGCCATTGTTTGAATCTCATACTTCTATAAAATAATTGCTTTATGCCTTAAGATTATTGATTTGTATGAACTCAGACATTTGGTAAGTAGGCGATGTCTCTGAAGTTATTATCAGTCTCTGTGTCTTCCACAGCTGGATGAAAGAATCACATCCCAGTCCTGTGGCTTTTCTAAAATGCACCATGTCTTATCTTTGACAGCAGCACCAGACAGGACACCAGACAGGAGGGCACTGGCAGCGCACTTCTGAATTCCTTCACCTATGCTAAAAACAGATGGAGATATGGTTGAAGAAATCTAATCTGAGTACTGAAGAATCATTACTACATCGACTACGGTAACACGGAGAAGTTGAATTTGGTGATCTTTTGGGTCTCTCTTAGATTAAAAATACTATACCATTTTATTCTACCCCTACTCTGCCCCATGCCAGTTTTATTACTGACCTCTTGAACATTTGACTGGAGCTGGGCATCCTGCATCAGTGCTTCCCATTGAAAAAATAAAATTGAGGTGAACCAAGAACTAGTCTGTCTAAAATACATAACCCCAAGTGTCCCACTCTTTGTGTAAGGTGGTAATATTGCTACCTCAGGGACAGGGTTTTTGTCTGTGTGTAAAGCCTAAAATCCAAGATTCATTGGCATCATATTTTAAAGACATAAGCCAATAAATTCATTCATCTTGCCCTCCATCTGTCCCTCCATTTGACCATCTAGTTATTTATTTACTCTTCAGAAATTTATTGGCTACCTCCTACATTCTGGGCACAATGCTAGATGCAGTTGCTACCACTGAGATTTAGACCTTGATCTTATGAAACTGATAGGACGAAAGATGGACAAAAAACAAATAATCTTACATATAATTATGAGGATAAGTGTTTCAAGGAGAAGGATGCCAGGAGTGAGTAGGTAGGGTTTCCTAAGAGAGAAAGTTCAGCAGAGTGGTTGAGAGAATGATGGGCCCTGGAATCCAACAGGAAGGCTCACGTCCTCCCCAAGTTCTTACCAGCCCTGTGACAGTGAGCCAATTGTTTAAATCGCTCATACCTCAGTTTCTCCAGCTATGCCATGGAACTAGAGCAGTAATTCCCTCCGAATGCTGTTGTCAGGATTAATGAGGTAGCACATGCAAAACATTTCCAACAATATCTGGAACTAGCAGTGTTCAGTCTTGGAGTGGGGAGACACACGGGTCCTGTGCTGTCCGGGGGACCTAGCTAAGAAAAGTATAAGCAGAGACATGAAAAATAAATAAGAAAGTGTGAAAAGAGTTTAGAGGGAGAGAAGGAATGGGAGAAGGGGATGAATGAAGGAAATTTAGTGAAAAGGTAGAGATTCTGAAACAGAAGGAGCTGGGGCAGAGTACCTTGGAAACAACACAGAAGGCCAGTGATGGAGAAGCATGGAAAACCAGATAGGAGTGCTGGAGATGAGGCTGGGAGGCCAGAAAAACCAGACCCTACAGATCGTATTTGGGGCCAATTAGCTAAGGATTTTGGAACCCACCCCCAGAGCATCCAATCACTTAACCAATCAACTGTTCAACTGGAAATCCCTAAGCAAAAACCAAACATTCCATTTCTTATCTTGAGAGGAACATATGCTAATTGATAAAGAGTCAGTGGGGTAACTAGCAGTAAGATATCTTGGATTTCTCTGTAAATGTTGTCCTTTCCCACGTGTCTCTATCTGTATTTTTATTCTCTGTCCCTGGAGGCCATTGTTGCTGTCCTTGAATATCAAAGTAGACTTGAAGAATTGCATTTCATCGCCAAATGATTGCATTCAGATAATTATATTATGGCTTTTAAAGACACATGACCAATTTCTAAAATATATCAAGAAGAGTCTTGAAGAAACTAGTGTTTAATCCTTGTTCAGTTCTGTTTTTCTCTGCCCTATCTTTTGCTTGGGGCTATAAAAAGATGCTGTATTCCTAATTTATCTTATATTTGTTTAGTTTTTTCTTTCTTTTCATTAGCTTTATAAAATTAACTTTTTTTAAAATTAACTTTTAATAACCCCCAAAAGACATTACTGTTTTTCAACAATTATATATATTTTTTAATTTTTATTAACATATAATGTATTATTTGCCCCAGGGTACATGTCTGTGAATCGTCAGGCTTGTACATTTCACAGCACTTAACAGCACATACCCTCCCCAATGTCCACACCCCAGCCAAATTATATTTTTTTAATATCAGAAACAAACTACTGAATTGAACTGACTATGCATCTTCGACTCTTTCAGTCCTGGCTTTAAATTCTGGCTCTACTGTTACCCTGGTCAAGTTATTTCATATCTCCGAGACTCAGTTTCTCAAATTCTAAAATAACTACATTAATATTTATATTTCATTGTTGTAAGGACTATATAAAATTGTTATGAATTTATATCTAAGTCTAGTGACTAATAAGGAAGGAAGGAAGCAAAGGAAGGAAGGGATGGAGGAAAATAAAAAAGGGAGGAAAGAAGGAACAAAGGAGAAAGAGAAAAAAGTGAAGAAAGAGAAAAATAAGGAAGGAAGGGGGGGAGGGAGAGGAAGGAAAGAGAATACCCCATAGAGAGAAATGAACTACATGGGTGACAAAAGAAGAAGATGGCACTATGAATGCAGTGGTGTATTTGAGAATCATTTAGATTCTGAAATTATGGGGAAATATATATTTAAAGTTATTTGGGGTTAAGATTTCTTCAAATGTACTCTGATATTCTTCTAGGATAGGGACTATAAACCTATCTACCCCAACTCCTCTGAAAGTTTGAAAAATTTCTTCAATTCTTCTCTCTCTTTTTTTAAAGATTTTATTTATTTATTTATTTGTTAGAGAGAGAGAGAGAGAGAGAGAGGACAAGCAGGGGGAGCAGCAGGCAGAGCAGGCAGAGGGAGAAGTAGGCTCCCCGCTGAGCAAGAAGCCCGATATGGGACTCGATCCCAAGACCCTGAGATCATGACCCGAGCTGAAGGCAGTGGCTTAACTGACTGAGCCACCCAGGCGTCCCTCTTCAATTCTTCTCTTGATTGAAAAGCAGTGCCTTCAAAAAGTCATCTGGGGGAGGCATCTAAAACTTCCCTGATGTGTTTTTGTGACACCTGCAGCCAAATTTCTTCCTTACATTTGTTTTTTCTAGAACTAAAATCAGATTGTGGTGCTGGCTGTGTAGCACGTGATGTCAAAGAAAGTGATTATGCAGAGTACTAAGTGGAAGAGGGAAAATGGAACCCGTTTGGATGCCAATCATTAGTTCATTCATTCATTCATTCATTCACCAAGGTTACTGGGCATTATTCCAGAAAAATCACTTTGAAAGGATTGCTTTTCTCCTGACCAGAGACTGTAACACTGATTAAATTAAAAGGTTATGTTAGTAACTCTGGTAATCCAATAGATTATTCTGAAGTATAGGTTTAAATGCTGTATTTTCAGGAATTTGACATTCAAACGTAATGATGTTAGTTGTTAAGGTTGTTCTTTGGACATGATGGCATTGCTTCTAGGTTTCTGGGTTTGCTGCTTAAAATTCATGAACAGTATTGGTTGAACTCGAGAAAGTTCATGTAAATTACATGAGAGCCCCTGGCTCCGCTGTGGCTGCAGAGGTAGGAAAGCTAAGATAAGGTGTTACCTGAAAACACAACAACAAGAGACAGTCTCTGCCACAGTTGTGACCTTGCAGAATTTCAACAGCCAGGGGCAGATTGTCCCAAGCACATATAAGAGTCTCAGGACCCCCTACGTTCCTCCTTTTTATTCCACTGCTGGGACAACATGGGGTGGATAGAAGTGTCATGGGTTGTGTGTGGTCCCATGAAAACTTCCACACTCCTTTTGATGATCTGGAACAGTGAAGAATGGATGTCTTTGAATGTGTCTCTTTTGCTTTGTGTATTCCTACTTTACAGGACCCTGAGGGAGCAGGATTTAACAGGGTTTATTACAGTGGAGAATCTTTCCTGATCCTTCCATTTGGGTGGGACGCCCAAAAACCTTCAGTCTTCTCACTCCTAGTTAGGGGAGAGGGCACAGTTGCAAAGTTTGGTAAGAGTTCCCAGAGCATTTTTAGAAATCTTGCCACAAGTAAAGGTGAGTGGCCATTTATGTATTCCACGAAGCCAATTGATCCCACACTATGCTTGTCCATGAACACAGTGCACCTCTGAAGAAGATTATAGTTTCAGAACTAGCCATAGAGTAAAAAGAACAAGTAGCCACACACTTGATTTGAAGGACCTTCCCAAAGACCTTTCAGACTCTAGGTCAGTGTTTATTGATGCCACTTGCCAGAGCTTTACAGTTATACTTCCTTTCCGTCTCAAAGTCTTTAATACATTCTCTCAACCTGGCAATGGCAGGGTCATCCTTTAAGCAATGGACATTTTTTTTTAAGCTATCAATATTTCAGATAACATCTGGCTAAACAGCAGGGAAGAAGCTATAGTTAGACACAGAGAAGAAATAGAACCTACGTGCATCTTTGTGCTGATTGATTAGAATTGAGATGAGTATGATGTAGCTCCTTCCAGGAGCAAAGCCTATCCATCAATCATAGTCCCACCGTCAGAGGAGAAAGAGTAACACAACAGTTGTCAATGGGCATTTTTAGATCCCAAATGGCATTAGCATAAAAGCGAGTACACTTTATTTTTAAGTTCACTTAGAGGGAATTTTGAAGGCACCACTCAAAAGTATATGAAGAGCTAACAGGATTTTTTTTTTTTTAATGGTCCATAAATTGAATCTTGGAAGAAAAGTCTGGGGATGAACATGGATGCTTGAAACCCTTTCCAATAATATCAGAATTTCTAAAGGATTCTCAATTCAACCATGGGTGCCAATCAAAGTATGGATGTCCGCAATCACTTATATAGTATTTAACATGGATGACCCTCAATTGTGCTTCCCATTTAAAATCTTTGCAAAGATTACATTGCCGATCTCAGGGGTTTTTGGTAGTCTTATTGAAAAGGAACATGTCTGTGCGTGAACGCAGCATCCATGCTGATACCAAGTGTTAGCAAGTACTCACAAAATGCCTGCTGTAACATCCGAATCAATGTACCAAGACAAAATCACTTGGTTCTATCATTTTCAAACTACATGCTTCATGGTCTTTTCTTTATTCTTAAGCTCTCTCGGCAAACTCAGCCAAGGAAATGATGAAAAATTATTTCCTAAATCACAAGAATAACTTTAAAAAAATGTCTTTTCTATATTTATTTTCTATACTTTTCTGTTCTTTCCCTGATCATCAGTTTGAGAGACCTAGCTTTGATGGGAGAAAATCAAACAATTCTGAACATGTTTATTGAATGTTTACTATGTGCCAGGCATTGTGTTAAGGGCTGGGGAGGCGAAAATAGGCAAGTCCTAATTCTTCCCTTTTTTCGTCTCTCCTTCTACCACCACCACCTAATCCCTTAGTGTGCCCTGTTCTGTAAACCCCAAAATATTTCAACTCTATTTGCTATGCTCCTTTTTTTTTTTTTTTTTTTTTTTTTTTCTGCTGCAGCGTGAATACAGACCAACATCAGCTTTTACCTGGAGCGTAGCTGTGGTTCCCTAAGTGTTTCTCTGTTTCTGTTTCTGTCCCGATACAACTCATTTTCCTCACAGAACTCTGAGTGATTCTTTTGACATATAAATCAAATTATGACACACCTGTGCTGTAACTTCTTCCAATGGTTTGCTATCAACTTTGGAGTAAAATCCAGAAATCTGGTCCCTGCAGGGTCTTATAAAATGTTACCCTTGGCCCCTCTTTAACCTTCCCATTCACCTCTTTCCCACACTCACCTCACTGCAGCTGTACATCTTTGCATTCAGCTGCTCACACCACAGGCAAATCTCTCTTTCTAGAACATTCTTCCCCCCAGGCCTTTGGCACACAGGTCTCTTTCTCATCCTTTGGTCTTAACTTAAATAGCTCTTTGGAAGCAGTCTTCTCAAATTGATTATCTGAAGTTGCTCTTCTCTTGTTTGTTTGTTTTTCTTCCTCATCTTCTTAATAATATGAAACCAATTTGGAAATATTATATTAGTTTGTTTTTTATTTTTTCCACTGTTCTCCCCTACTAGAAGTTCCATGAGAGCAGGAATTCTGACTTTCTTGTCTACTTCTGTGTTATACCCAGGGCTGAGAAGATGACTAGTTATATAACAGGTGCTCAAAAAATATTGGTTGAAGGAAGAAATAGAGACATCCTCAGTACTCTGAAGATACTGAGTCTCTCATACAACTGAAGTAATAAAGGTAAGTCTAGAAGGTTGAAAAGCATGTCATAGGAGAACACAGCCAGTCTCCATTGCTCAAAAATTTCTTATTAAATGAAGAATACACTCAATTTTTGGTACATTTATAAAGAGCTTTAGGAATTTTAATTAGTTATTCAAATAGAATATCTTATTTTATCCACATGATAATCAAAATATTTTGTTGTTTTTGTTGTTCTACATCATATTCCTGAGTAATGATCCACCTTATGGATGATGGCTAAGCCATGGGAATTTGAATCAACAGGGAATCCTGAGGCTATGGCCCAAGCTCCAGCAACACTAGAATCTTCTGGAACTAAAACTTAACAATTGTCCTAATTGTCTAAATGGTTAGAGACAAAGGTGGACAGAGAGCTCTAGAGATATGAAACTAAATTCAGATCACAGTTATAGAGTATGTTGTGAGTCAGTCCATATTTGGTAAAAAGCGAGGTGGGCTGGTACCAGTTTAAATATAGTTCAGGCCACATTAAAAAAAATCAGAGAAAGAGGAACTTCCTACGAAAGGAAAATGGTTTCATAAACAATGAAAACGATGAAGCTGCTCAAAGTGAAGTTCTTTCTTCACCATCTGTGCATTCAGACAATGAATCTGAATCATTTGTTGGCTAGCTCATATATTATATGATTTATAAATCTGTTATAAAGTCTTCTCTGCAAACTCAGGATTAATTTACTTATGTACAACGAACCGAGGCTCAGAGGCTTTGAGAATGGTTCACAAGGTTCCTAGTAACTGGCAGATCTTGAACTCAGAACTTACTTCCAACTCCAAACCTGGCGCTATTGTTGCTGGATAGAAGATGGGACTTAAACTTCCTCAGATGGACATACTCATTTTGACAATCCCCTAGAGCACCTGGTGATGTAATTCTCATCCAACCTTAGCAGATTAGCAGTGTGTTTAGAGCAGCTTGAAAGGATATTTTAATTTCTGTAGATAAAAGGTGTTTTCTGAATGCACTGTATTGCCTTAAACTGTGAATGCGCTGGACTGGAAATGGGAAAAAGAATAATTTTAGGCATTTTCCTCATTTTGTTTAAACAGACTGAAGACTGAAGAGTCTTTTTGGCAGGAGGCCTATGTTTAACCAGTGTTACTGAATATAGAATAATCACGGGTGGGGAGTATGTTTTCCTTAATTGAGTATGTTTTCTTGAGATAAATGTGGATCTCAGGCTCTTCATTAGTCAAAGCAAAAGTTTCCAAGTTGTCTGAGGTTGTGAAAGCCTAGGAGGCAAGCTTCAGCATCCCTGCAGAGATGAGAAACGCTGAGCCAAAGTGCCTACAAGAAGGTTAAAATAGCACCAATGGATTGGACCACTTCCATCCTGTTCCTTAACCTCATCCTCCTTCACCTCCTGAACATCTCTCATCACCTTCCATTAGATCACATCCAAGGTCATGATCCCCAGGAGGCTTCACTCTGTGCTTCCTCCACCACCGGATCACCTTCACTACCTGCCTCACCATAGAGCTTACCACACAGAGGTGTTTGTGTTGGGGCAATATGGCCAGATGTGAAAGCCAAGCAATTGGTTGAACCCTGTTTTGGGAGAATTCAATTGCCTTTACCCCAAAGGGATTAATCCCTGAACCAAGGAGGAATAGGTTGCCTCTATCTTCTCCCCTGTCACTATTGATCTAAGAGAGCGGAGGAGGCCAGGATGCCCACCTTGGCAGTATCCCCACATAGGCACCTAGCTTCTCCATCACCAGCTCAGCTGCTGGAGATAAAAAGGGCAGGGAGCCTTTGGACATTGAGCTCCAAGAGCTCATTTGCAACTGGACTGAACTTGTTCCTTCGTAGATGGTACATTTGTTTCATCCAATGTAACAAATGACCAGAAACAGAATAGTTTAAACAACAGAAATTTATTCTTTCACAGTTCAGGATGTTGAAAGTCCAAAATCCAGGTGTTTGCAGATGTGCTTCCTTTGGGGGCCAGAGAGGGAAGACTCATTCCAGGCCTCTCTCCTGGCTTCTGGTGGTAGCTGAAAATTCTTGGGTGTTCTTTGGCTTGTGGAAGCATAACTTCAGTTTGTGCCTCCGTAGTCACAGGCATTCTCCCTTGTGTGTTATCGTCCTGCAGTCCTCTCTGTGTCTGTCCCTCTGTATCTCTCTGTCACTTCTTACAAAGACACCGGTGATCAGGTTAGGGTCCGCTCTAATTCCATATGACCTCACTTTCACTAATTACATCAGAAAAGACCCTATTTCCAAATAAGAGTCTGGGTAGACATGAATTTTGAAGGATATTACTTAACCCGGTATTTCCATACTGATAGAGAAAAGAAAAATTTGCCTGTATTCACCGCTCATTTTAGCCAACCAGCCATGGAATGGCTTGACATTGTAAATGCCATCCTAGTAATTTCCAGGCTGCCAACAAATATCTTCCTTCCTACACGTATCAACCTAAAATATTTAGCCTCACATTTTATCCTTGCACCAAGCTTCATTAGACATAAAATGTCTCCCCGACTGGGTCACACGTGGGTCATTCATCACAAAAACCTTAGTTTGAATTAATGTAATTAATTTTAAATTTTGCATACAAAGAAATGCAGCCATGTGAGGAGTCCATCTGGCAACTGGATTTCATATCTGAATGAAGATCTAATTGCTTATAGGTTATAGACAATTAGTATCCTACTTAAGGACTCAATGTTCAAGTGCCCTCCCTACGAAATGTTGGTCAATTTGGATAGCCAGTTACCTAGGGCTTATTACTCAAAGTATGGCGTACAGACCCACAGCATCAGAGTCTGTTAGAAATGCAGAATTTCTAAGGGATATGCTCAAATCTAACTGAATCAGGATCTTCTTTTATCTTTACCACCATGGGCCCCATATGTACACTAGAGTTGGAAAATGGTGTTCTAGCCAAGCCCTTATATAATTGAACTGGGAGAAGCTATGAAGAGGTTTTGGTTGGGACATGCTTAGAGCATAAGCTACTGGATATTATCTTGAGGCCAGGTGAGACTGCAAAGAGGAAAAAAGGGTGCTGGAGGTCTCAGGATAGAACAGAGAAAGGAGAATTTGCAGCAATAACTCTCAAGGGCAAGACGCAAATCTAGGCATTTGGTTTTACATGGGTTATCTCTTTTAACGTTTATAATAACTAAATGCATTGAGTACTATTATTTTCACGACCTCTATTTTTTAGGGGAAGCTACTGAGGAAGAGAGGCTCAGAAATGTACTGTCTGACACCAGAATTGCTTAACATCGATGCTCTCCTACCAGAGAGTAGGTGTAGAGAACCAATCCCACTGGCAAACTGACACTTGATTTGTAGTTTGTAGCCTTGTTAGAACTTGTGTTTCAGCCCACGTTATTTTGAAGACATGAATAGTCCTGGCATGAATCTATTTTCTTCATTTAATCAAGTAGGTCAGATGTGCATAGAGCTTGCCTCAAGTCCCAGACCGTACGTGGGGCTGTCAGACCTGGTACGTCTGCCGCATCCCGCCAGCACGTAAACAGCAGGAACCAATCCTAAACCAAATGTATTCCCTCTCGCAAGTCTGCCTTCAGGACACATGCCTGGGGATATGTGACTAATGCTGTGTTTTTCCAATTTTGTCCTCGCCTGGATCACTGGAATGATTTATTCCTGCTCAGCGACCCAGTAATTGTGTGTTACATATAAGTGGTAAGATTCTTAGGCAGATGCCTGATGTGATCCTCGAACGGCCCCAATATTTTGCACTATTGTTTTCAATTTAGTACGATTCAGATCGTATTTGGGATGAGAAATGTGTTTTTTAGTTTCTTTTGTGTTTCGCGGCGGGGGAGGGAGGAATGCAAATCACCATGAATTTTTTGTTGTTGTTTCATTTACACTTAGCTCCTAAAATATTGCCCTCAGGATGGCTGTTTGTTTGCCATGTCAAGAGTGTTTTGTTTGGTTTTCTTTTAGAAAAAATCCACATACAGCCAATTTTCAGCTGGTTAGAGTGCCCCAAAGATGTTTGCAACTTTTAAAACTCTCTTTTTCCCTTAACACCTTCAA
>JAQQSY010001924.1:0-14028 GCA_028646535.1 Procyon lotor
TGCACTACGGGCCACAGATTCCAGCTAGACAGGTGTCACAGTTTCAGGATGGGTCTGGGTGCCAGAATTTGCCCTAGGGCGGATGAGGCAGGATTCCGAATTGAGGATTGATAAGGGATTGTATCATTCAGTTGTCAGGACCAGCGCCCCATCGGGTACAGATGGGGGTTGACCCAGAGCCCAGAAAGAGGTGTCCCATATGGGATAAGCAGCCAGAGCAGAGGGTGGGGCCGGTCGGCTCAGAACACTACACTGCCCTAATCGCAGTGTGAGGCTGACAGTGTTTGCAGCATGATGCACAGAGGGAGGGATGTGTCAGGGTCCGAGTGGGGGCAGAAGCCAGTCCCTATCCGGGAAGGTGTCAGATCCGGAGCACCCAAGGCCAACTCCCGGATGTGGGCTCGGGATGGGGAAGCGGTGGTGATCCATGCCGGGAGGGGTCAGTGTCTGGGGAGAAGAGGTGTCTATCCCGCCGAGGGCGCGCTGGAGGAGGGTCCGCGTCAGTCGTGTCCCCGGTGGGAGGTGGAAAGCGCGCGCGGTTTTGCCTCCGACCCTACCTTGCCGCGGGCGCAGCGCACCGAGCGCAGGGCGCCGAAGAAGATGGGCAGCAGCGCCATGAGCAGGAGGCTGCCGTAGGCCAGCGCGATGCCCTCGGGCGTGGAAGGCGGCCGCGTCGTGCCGTTGGCTGCGCCGCCTGCCTCGGCGCTGCCGTTGTGCGGGTCGCTGAGGGCCGAGTCCATGGCGACACTGTGCTCGGGGTCCGACTCCAGCTCCGGCCGCAGCGGCGGAGACGCAGACGGGAAGACGGGCGCTGCGGGAAAAGCCACGTTCCCTTAAAGAAACAGGAAGTGACGTGCGGCCCTCGCCGGTCCGCGCCGCGCACGCGTGCGCGTTCACGTCTCCCCGCCCGCGCGCCCTCTAATGGTAGCTGAGGGCCCCGCGACCAGTTGCTAAGCAACTCGCGATGGGTCGGGAAAGGAACACTGAAACCCCTGCGCTGGGCATGGGTCCCCAGGGGACCTGAGGAGCCCATACCCCGGTCCCAGCCGACTTCCTCAATCGCCTGTTCCGCTCCCCACAAGTCCTCATTCTGATAACTCAGAATTTGTTCATTCATGCATGATTCATCCAATATTTAATTGTTCCTTCACTCCTTAAATATTTGAGTGTCCCATTATATGCCAGACGCTGCCTTAGGCTCTGGGGACACAGAGAGGAACGATACAGGCAAAAGTCTGTTTCTATACTCATGAAGGTCGCACTTTTATTTTTTTTAAGATTTTATTTATTTATTTGACAGAGGGAGAGAGAGAGAGAGAGAGATCACAAGTAGGCAGAGAGAGAGGGGGAAGCAGGCTCCCCGCCGAGCACAGACCCCGATGTGGGGCTCCATCCCAGGACCCTGAGATCATGACCTGAGCTGAAAGCAGAGGCTTTAACCCACTGAGCCACCCAGGCGCCCCTAAGCTCGCACTTCAAGTGCGTTGGTAGGGGACGGTGTTGGGAAGACAAAATGAAGAAAATAAAATATGAAGTCTGTAGGATATTCGTGTGTACTTATGTATTCCATAGTATGTTAGCGGACATAAATAATTCAGAGGGACCTTCCTCTCTAGGAATCTAGTTCACTTCTGAATTTGGCTCGGGCCAGGGTGGTTCCCATCAGTTCCAGAGGACAAAAATCAGGTGGTTGGCTCTGCAGATGGGCAGTCCTGTGGAGCTTCCAGTGTATGGGTGTCTAAGGAGGAGGAGAAGGTGTGGGCAGGAATAACCTGAACTTGGGCGCAGACCCATGCTGTCTGGGGCTCCTGGTATGCAACTGCTACCCTGGTCACAAGCTGGAGAAAGTATGTGGTGGGCAAACTGAGAAATTTGCACCGTTCAGACACCTAGCACTGGAGAAACTTTGGGCCAAGTCCTGGAGAAAAAACCATGCTCTCCAGGAACCCAGGAAGTAAGCCAACGTGAAACCAGGAAAGGAAGGTCCATTCCCTTCCAATGTCCCTTTGGTACCCTGTAGTAAAAAAGCTTAAATCTGTCAGCCGGAAAAGGAGAACTACTTAGAAGGCCCAGCTCCGTGATTACAGAGCAGGCAAAAAGAATGGATTTAGAGCTGAGAAGCAATAAGTTGCTAAATGACACAGATGGTATAAAATCAGAGTCTGGCCCAAGCTTGGCAGGGGGTGAGATGGGGTCAGATCATGGGGATAATGGTGAGGGGAGACGAAGATAAGAAGTCAGACTACAAGAGTTTTGTTCTGTTTTTGTTTTTAGGGGCCAGGGACAGAGGGAATGGGAGAGAGAGCATCTTTTTTTAAAAAAGATTTTATTTGGGGCGCCTGGGTGGCTCAGTCGTTAAGTGTCTGCCTTCAGCTCAGGTCATAATCCCAGAGTCCTGGGATCAAGCCCCACATCGGGCTCCCTGCTCTGCAGGAAGCCTGCTTCTACCGGCTACCGTTCCCTCTTGCTGTGTTTCTCGCTGTCAAATAAATAAAAATCTTAAAAAAAAAGATTTTATTTATTTCACAGAGAGACACACAGCAAAAGAGGGGACACAGCAGGGGGAATGGGAGAGGGAGAAGCAGGCTCCCCGCTGAGCAGGGAGCCTGATGTGGGGCTTGATCCCAGGACCCCGGGATCATGACCTGAGCTGGAGGCAGATGCTTAATGACTGAGCCACCCAGGTGCCCTGAGAGAGAGCATCTTAAGTAGGTTCCACACACAGCAAGAAGTCCAAGGCGGGCCTCCGTGCAAGATTCAATTTCACAATCCTGGGATCATGAGCTGAGTTAAAATCAAGAATCGAGTCGTTTAACTGACTGAGCCCCCCAGATGCCCCAGACTATAAGAGTTTGAATAGTAGGATTGTTTTGGGGCATGTGGGCGGCTCAGTTGGTTAAGTGTCTGGCTCTGAATCTTAGCTCAGGTCTCAATCTCAGGGTTGTGAGTTTAAGTGCCACATTGAGCTCCATGGTGGGCATGGAGCTTACATTAAAAAAAAAAAAAGAGTTGTTTGCCTAGTATGTGCCAGGCACTGAACTAGTAACTTCATGTGTGTATAGGTATGCCTGTGTGTTTTATCTCTGTAACATTAGTAAGAGATGATTGGTCCCATTTTACAGATGAGGAAACTGAGCCTCACAGAAGTAAGCTAAACTAGCCAACCCAGGTTACACAGCCAGAAGTGGAACAGGAGACTCTTGCACTCGGGTCTGTGGGACTCCAAAGCCTTTGATCTTTGCAACATTCCAGCTACACGGGAGGCTAAGAAGTATGGATCAGAATAACTTAGTTCTGGGCGGATGGTGTACAGTTTCATTGTGTTTTTCAATAAGCTGGACATGACCTGAATGGATGGATGAAGGCAGTGTGCCTGATGAATTCATCCATCAATAATTCAAGCCACAGGATTTGCCCAGCAACCGGGCCTCAAGGCTCTGTGCCTCCACATCAGAGAGTACACGACCGGAAATTGGAGACATTCCTGCTTCCCCCTAGGCTGAGCATTTGATTTAGTTTGTCCGAGGGCAGATCCGTCCATCCTCTTTACCTTCCAGAGTGGGAGATTGTCAATATGACCCAGGAAACTAAGGGGGTGATCCAAGTTCAGAAATATCTTGTCAAGGCTTTTGGGGGGTTGGATTTCTGGCTTGGAGCAGACCTGTCTTGATGTTGTCTGAAAACAGGGATAAGACCTTCTGCAGGCGGGTGTCCGAGGCTTTATCTGCTGAAGCCTCCCATATGGGGTTACTTTCCCAGAGGATACCTGAACTGAGGTCAAGAATGGAGCTATTTGAGAGCTTGGGATACTTAAATTACCAAGTATTTGCTCCAGAGAAGGGTGGGGCCCCACTCTCCTAGTCCCTCGTTCCGGTATCCAGTCACTGTGAATGGACTTCAGATTTTCCAACTTTTCCCCCGTATATGCTCACACACATACTTACCTGCACTTACACATACTATTAAGTGTTTAATTACTTCCGAAAATAACAAGCAAAGATCACGAATGGATGCTGAACCCGTTGTAAGGTTGAGGAACAGGATCGCCACAGAGTCTTAGAGTGTCATCCCACAGATTACCTGCTAATTACAAAAAGAAGTTTCCTTTATGATGGAGTGACAAAATGGGATAGGATGGGATGGGACAAAATGACAAGCTGTGCTACGATGTGCGGGACACGCCATCTGTGCGGTCTTCTTGCCAAACATGTTTGGCAAACACATCTACTCAGGAAGGAACATCAGAAAAAATACAGACTGTGGAATATTCTACAAGACCACTAGCCTGGCCTCTTAAAAAATGTCAGCGCCAAGGGTGGGGGGGCAGGGAATCTCCACGGGGATCTTTGCGGATGAAAGGAGACAAGTGTAAAGTACCATCCGTGATTGGATTCAGCCTTTTAAAACAGGCTGTGAGGAAAAATCTCAGACGAATGGGGAAATTTGAATCTGGGTTGTTTGGGTGTGATTGTATCAAGACGGTAGGACCTTGCCAATCAAGGTACAGGGCCCAGGTTCGCCCCCATCAGCATTCCCTGGGAGCCTGGTGACAATGCAGAATCTCCACTCCGGCCTGGACCTCCTGGAACTCCAGCGGACACTCAGTCTGAGAAACGCTGGTGCAGGAGAAGCTCCTTATTCGTGGGTGGTCCGTGTGTGCCTCAGGGCCCAGGTGCTCCCATGTTCTTGATCCTTGTGAGAGGACGGGCAGGCAAGCAGTAAACCCGTGTACATGTTTACTGTTCTTATTACCCGTCGGAGTCACAGGGCCCTCCATATAGGCACTCAACAGGTGTTTGCACATATTGTTCTCTCCACGTAACCTTCACTTTCTCACCCCGCAAACCCTCACAGCTAGAGTCAAATATCAACTTGGTGCCGGGTTCCAATGTCGGGGAACCCCAAGGAGCCCCTGTATTTCCAGCGGGGTGGAGCTGGCATGAGTGCCCCAAGGGGTTGGGGCACTCTAAGATCAAAGAAACAGAGAGAAACACTTTTGGTGCCTCCATACCTCCTTACCTTCGAGCCGGAATCCTCATTTGGGAAAATCTCTTTGGAGACCCAAATGGCTCATGTGAATTACTTTCAGCTCCATGATCCTAGAGAAATTCTCACACAGGTCGGTTAGGGGACATATCCAGGGATTTCCAGCAATGTTTGTTATTTTTCTTGGTGGCAGGAAGCTAGAGCAAACCTAGGTGTGTGTCGCTGGGGAAAGGATTGACAAGATGTGCTGGATGTGTGCGATGGGATGCTGGGCAGCACCGAGAAGGAACCATCTCTGATCTCTGAGCGCGCTCAGTGGGGTGATGCTGCCTCCTGGTTTGGGGAGGATGGCCATGCTAGATGACCTTTGCCCTGGCCTGATGATTACTAGAAGCCCTTGCACTCTCAAAAGGGTACTGGGTGGGATGATAATGTATGGTCACTTTCATGGGTCAAGGAGAAGCAGAGCCTGAGATGAGGATTCTTGTTTAAGTGATTCTGAGGGGGAGTGTTCTTGGGAGGAAGGGTACGAAGGAATACACTTGATCTTAGCCAAAAGGCCGAGAAGCGATGGGTATGAAGGAATGCAGGAGATACAAGGCTAAGTGAGGAGCAGGTCTTGACCAGAGACCCCTTTCGCTATGACCCCCAAGGAGAGCTCTGGGGCACAGACTGCCCCACGGAATTGTTCCTGCTTTGAGGCCAGGCCTCCTGTATCCTGTATCTGTCAGTCCCTGGCCATGGTCTAGGAGCCCAGGGGCGAGGTACCCTGGCTAGTTGTAGTTGGCTCCTGTGTGACCAAGGGCAATTCTCCAGAGAAGGTGGCCATGGTGAGTGGCTTTCAATGAACACTCTCAACATCTAGGGGTGGTGCCACTATGCCTGGTAAAGGGGAGGTGGGTGGGGCCCCAAATGCCTTCCTTACAATCCCCCTAACTTTCAACAACACGTATAGAACTTTAAAATGTGGAGCTGAGCATTAAGAAATGTGTGATACGATTTGCATAAGTTAGAAGTATAGATCACATAGCAATATTGAAAATCTAAGAAGAGTATTTACATATTAAAGAATATACATCAAACACATTAGAATCGTTCCCTGTAGAGGGATGGGAATGAGACTGGGAACTGGGGATTAAAACAACAACAGGGGCCGGCTCAGTTGGAAGAGAATGTGACTCTTGTTCTCGGGGGCATGAGTTCGAGCCCCACGTTGGGTACGGAGATTACTAAAAATGAATAAACCTTAAGCAACAATGATGACAACAAAATGTACATAAGTAAAATAAAAAAGGGGATTTGCCGGAAAATGGTGAAGATAGTCTGCCCTGAAGGAATGAGTCCGATGAACTCATACCTCTGCTTCTGAGATTCAAAAAAGAAAATACATGGGGCACCTGGCTGCCTAGGTGGTAGAGCATGCGACTCTTGATCTCTGGGTCATGAGTTCAAGCCCCATGTTGGGCATGGAGCCTCCTGAAAAGAGAGAGAGAGAGAGAAAGAAAGAAAATACAAGATCTTTGAAGATATTAAGAAAAAACTGTCATTTCAGAGTTCCTTTTGTTCTTTGTTGAACTGGGGGCAGAGGCTGGATTTATAAAAGGAATGACAAGTGCTCTTCTGACAGCGGGTCGGGTTCTTTGGTTTGCAAGAGCTGAAAGCCCAGTTGGAAGCATTTTAGGCAAAGGTAGGACTGTTAAGCTCTTGAACTCCAAAGATATTGTAAATAACCGAACCACTGGACAACTGGACGGGACCTGCAGGGACAGAGCTGGGCCTCAGTGACCCTCAGCAACCAGGTCACCTGTGCTGCTGGGTTCTCTCTCTGCTTGTCTCTGCGTACTGTCTTTATTCTCATCACTGCAAACCCGTGTGCTACAAATGGCACCCCCACGAGCTGACTTAAGATGTAATGATTTGCCTCCGGAACCTGGAGGCTCCTGGGTTCATGAACCATTTTGGTTCAGTGTGGTTGTGATGTCCAGCCCCACTGTCAAAAGGCCTCTGGGGTGGCTGAGACTTCCAATACAACCATCTGAGTCAGGGGTCAGTGGGGATTTCCGTAATCACCAGCCATGCTGTAGGATGTTGGAGGGATGAAATGTTGCATCACAGGATGTTAGCATCACAACGTGCTCAGGGTGAAAGTGTTACCATCTTGGCACTGATACTTTTCCTAGGGAGGGCACGGTGTTTATGTTGAGTATGGGAAGATACCTTGACAATCTGTGTGATCTGATGGGAGAACCTAAGAGTCCTGGATGGCCAGCGTGCAGAAGAAACAGAAATGGCCCATCTGCTCTGTGTTAGAAATGAACAGACGGAAGGAAAGAGATAAACAGAAATGAAAGGGAGGGGGCGCCTGGGTGGCTCAGTGGGTTAAAGCCTCTGCCTTCGGCTCAGGTCATGATCTCAGGGTCCTGGGATAAGCCCCGCATCGGACTCTCTGCTCAGCAGGGAGCCTGCTTCCCCCCCTCTGTCTGCCTGCCTCTCTGCCTGCTTATGATCTCTCTCTGTCAAATAAATAAATAAAATCTTAAAGAAAAAGAAATCAAAGGGAGAATGGAGGAAGGAGAGGAGCCAGTGAAATGGCCTGAGTCTGAGACACTATATGGAGAGAGGGGAAAATACCCAGGGGCGGTGCTTTGGGCTCAACACAGAATGGAGTGAAGGACTACCCACTGGGGAGGAAGACTTTTGGAATCAGAGGATAACAGGAGAACTCTGGCTGCTGAGCAGGAAGTGGATTGGCCAGAATGAGAGAAATAGACAAAAGAAGAGACGGTAGTGGCTTTGGCTAGGCTGGGCCGGTGGAGATGGAGACAAGCAGGTGTGATTAAGATATACTCAGGAAATTTCTGAATTGGGATTTTATTTAGAAAATAGAATCAACGAGACTCCCTGATGGGGTGTAAGGGAGGAGGAGAAACTGAGTCCTGCATTTCCGAACTGAGCTACTGGATGATAAAGATGCCACTAACGGAGAGAGGGAAGATTTTGGGGGACCAGGTGTCTTCTGTCGTCTTTCAATCTGGTCTTGTTTCTTTGGAGGGCAGCGGCTTCCCCTGCGCTAATGTCCTTTCCTGCCAGCAGAGGGCAGCCTAGGCCAAGGAACAGACACAGAGTGGGCGGTACCAGGATATCCCAGATGGTCCTAGGGACACTGGCTACCAGAAGGAGGTTGCCTGGCTTATGGAAAAGCAGTAGGTCTGCTCGGAGGTTTAAGTGCAGCCTTTGACTTTGAGGCCAATCCAGACACAGAAATCTGAGGGCTGTCCCTGCCCAAGGCTGCTGGACAATCCAGGCCACATCATCTCTTCTGAGCTATTTCAATAGCTTTCTAATCCATCTCTTGGAGACCCCTCTGCATCTTATCTCTTTGCTTGAAACCCTTCAATGGTCCCTCTGCCCTTGTGGTAACCTCATGCTTCTCACCATGGCCTTCAAGGCCCCACATGCACGCCCCGCCAAGATGTTTAGCTCATCCATTATTGCTTCCCTCTTTTGCATCTAGTTATTTTCTGCCTCAGGTCCTTTGCATAGGCTGTTCCTCCCTTCCTGGTCTTCTCTCTCCAATTTTCTTTTTCTCCCTGCCCCCTGCCCACCTTTTTTTTTTTTTTTTTTTTTTAAAGTAGGTTCCATCCCCAAAACAGAGCCCGATGCAGGGCTTAAACTCACAACCCTGAGATCAAGACCTGAACTGAGATCAAGAGTTGAACACTTAACTGACTGAGCAACCTGGGCATCCCTCTCTCCTGGATTTTTTAGCTCCTTCTCATGAATCTTAGCTTAAATGTTACCTTAAAGTCTTTATTTCAGCATCTTAAAAAAATCCTCATAGCACAGAACACTGCAGTGGGCAATATGCTAGTTACCAGGATAATTTGATAAGTCAATTTGTGTTTTTTGTCTCTATTTTCTCCTTCCCTTTCTGTATTTCTTGCCTAGGGAAGATTTGCTCATAGAGTTCAAAGCAGAAGTTGCCTCCAAGACTCTTTCTCTTCTGGCTTCCATTCTCTATACATTTAAACAAGGGGGAACAAGATAGGGAAACTGTCAGCGTCCTAGGTCCAGTCCTGAGGGTCTGTCCCTGTCCAGGACTCTCCCTCATCCTACAGGGTTGTGACCCACAAGGTCAGAAGTACATGGGTCAGACCCAGGCAGGGGACTGTGTCAGGGAGTCCCTGAGGCAATGTCCTTGCCTTAGAACTGGTGATTGATCATTTTTTAAGTCACATCTGGCCTCTCCTTCTAGCCTCTTCTCTCTTTGTCCCCAGAATTACGCCTACACTTCAACATGCCAATGAGTCTTAGGCCTCTAGATTCTCTCGGCCTCCCTGCTTTGGCTCTAGCTCTTCCCTGCGCTGGCACCACCTTTCCGATCCTGAGATTCCATTCTTCTAAAAGGAGAAACCGGGGAGGCAGGCCACATTTTTCAGCCACGTCACTCTCTGGGAATACCAAAGCACCGGATTGCGTCTGGTCTCCAGCAGCCTTATGATGGTGGTGGTGCTGAAGGAGGCCGGAAGAACGGTAGTATCCTTGTGCCCATTTCTCTGGTGGGAATGCAAAGTCCCAGACAGAAGAAGGGACTTGGTAAAAGCAAAGCAGGGGATCAGATTCAGAAGTGTGCTAGAATCTGGGCTACTGGTCTCCCAGCCCAGAGCTATTTCCACAACGGGGCAGCAACTCTGTTTGGCGTTACAAAAAGAACAGGGCCTGAGCGCCCCCAAAGAGCTCCTCCATTCCAATAGTGCCTGACATTCTGTCATTGGAGATCACTTCCTCTGGGGGGCAAGGGGTGTTGAAGACTTTTTGGTCCCTGCGGGGCCCCAGCTAATGATGAAAACCCCTGTGAGGAGGCCTACACTAAGCTCATGTCGGCCTGTTCCCAGGAGGACGGTCTGGCTGACCGGCAGCCAAGGGTGAGATGCCGTGGGAAGGAGATCCTGACTGAGGCCTGGAGGAATGTGGGAAGCACCAAGGCAGGCAGAAAAATGGGTCAGGGGTGGGGGGGTGTCAGCCAAAGGGCGGGGCAGCTGTGAGAGCCTTGGCCTGGGGACTCAGGAAGCTCGGCTTCACCATCAACTTGTTGTGTGATGTTCGGCAAATCTTTCCTCCTCGGAGCTCTGATCTGGCTCAGTGCACTGGAACAGAGTTGTTTCTGGTTTATCTTAAGGCTCTCGGTGTCAGGAAGTTGGGGCCCCAGGTGGTGGTTGCTGCGAGAGCTATCTCTGTGGAGATAGTGACCAAGGACACTGTCGCCATGACTATGATCACGAGGTCCCAGAGCCAACTGCCTATCAGTTCTGCCTCCAGACAGCTTCCTCCCCATCACCTCCTTCCATCACCCCTAAAATCCAGTGTTTGTGGGGCCAGAGAAGCGTCAGGAGTCAGGGACCTGCATCTCAGCGCTTTGGTTTCTACTGACCGGCCACGTAACCTCAGCTAAGGCTTTGCTTTTCTCTGGGCTTTTTCCCACATCTGGAAAACGAAGAGATTGCCCAAGGCCCTTTTCACTCTAGATTCCCATCAATTTGCCTTTACCGGGGGACAGAGTTTCAGGCCAAAGCCTGATTTCCAGGAACGATCTGAAAAGTATTAATGACCGTCCTGCCCGTCAGTCCCGGACCTGCCCACACAGGCCGAGACTGTCCCTTCAGGCAGGTGTTACCCCTTTGGTGGCTAGGGGTGGGGAGGGTGGGCTAGTCCCATAAGACGGGTCTGGAGAGGCCGACCTGCTTGAGGGGTGCGCCAAGGGCACCCAGGGCAGGGGCTATGAACCATGACTAGGCAAATAACCTGAATACTTTGGCAACTGGTAAGGACATCACTTCCCATACTGGCTGACCACGAGCCTCTACTGCATCTGTAATGGTGGAATTATAGGCACGACGAGTAGGGGAGGGAGATGTTCTGAGCAGAGGGACCTCACTGATGTCACAGAGATCAGGCCGCGGAGGAAGCTCTCTCGGCTCTCAAGCCCCGCCCCCGTCTGAGAGCGCGATCCGTCCTTCTTCCCGGTCGCCGTTCCCTCTGACTCGGTTGTGCACGCTCCCTGGAGGGTCAGAGTTGCCAGTTTCTCGATCCCAGGACGGCTGGTGCCCAGAGCAGTGGGGAGGGCACGGCAGGAACTGGCAGAGCAGGGGAGTCTAAGGAGGAAGCGGAGAGCTCGGGGACGCCTGCTCCTCCTCTCCCAGGAGACCAGGCCCTGGGCAGATGCCAGACCCTTGGCCTCCGGGATCTGTTCCTCTCCACGCACCCCAGGCCCGCTCGTCTCTCTCAGCAGGACTTTGCAAACAGCTTCTCCGGATGGACGGATGGACGCGGCTGCTGCCTCCTCCCTGCACACTTTCTATTCCCAGCCCTGAGCCTCGGCCAGGGTTCCTCAGGAAAATTGGCTGAAAGAGACATTTTCCATACTCTTGACTCCCCTGCTGGGTAGCTGTCCCTGACTCCTGTCTCTCCAGCCTCTCTTCCAGCTGGTCACTGGGACCCAGAAGGAGGGGAAATACTTAGTCCACTAGTGGCTGCTCCCTGACCCCTTAATTTGCATGTCATTTTTATCTTCCTGGGCCTCAGTTTCTTAATCTATGAAATGGGGTAGCTACCCTGAGGAGCGGGCTTGGGAGTCAGGCTCTTTCTTTTTTTTTAAAAGATTTTATTTTATTATTTTAAGATTTTATTTATTTATTTGACAGAGAGAGAGACAGAGAGAAAGGGAACACAAGCAGGGGCAGTGGGAGAGGGAGAAGCAGGCTTCCCGCCATGCCGGTAGCCCAATGGGGGTCTTGATCCAAGGACCCTGGGATCATGACCTGAGCAGAAGGCAGAGGCTTAACTCACTGAGCCACCCAGGCACCCCCTAAGATTTTATTCTTAAGTAATCTCTACATCCAACATGGGACTCGAACCCTGAGATCAAGAGTTGCATGCTCTACCAACGGAGCCAGCCAGGCATTCTGGGAGTCAGACAGTCTTTGATTTAATCCTTAGCTCAGCTGGTTACTAACTGTGTGACTTTGGACAAGATGCTCAACATCTCAGAGCCTCAGTTTTCCCCATCTGTAAATGGTGTTGTCTCTCACTGTTGTGGGGATTAATGCAATAAGCCGAGGAGAAGGTTTAGCTCAGTGCTCTGCACGTGGCAAGTGCTAAACGGATACCTGTTTTTTGTTTTTTTGTTTTTAAAATTTTTTTTAAGATTTTATTTATTTATTTGACAGAGAAGAGAGAGTTTACAAGTAGGCAGAGAGACAGGCAGAGGCAGAGGGAGAAGCAGGCTCCCCACTGAGCAGAGAGCCCGATGTGGGGCTCGATCCCAGGACCCTGAGATCATGACCCAAGCTGAAGGCAGAGGCTTTTTTTTTTTTTTTTTTTTTTTTTTTAAGGCAGAGGCTTTAACCCACTGAGCCACCCAGGCGCCCCCGGATACCTGTTTTTTATTAATTGTTACCAGAGCCTTCTTGGTACCAGATGCTGTGTTAGGGGCTTTACGTACCTGATTTCTAATCCATCCAACACCTGTGTAAAGTGTTTGTCATCCCCTTTGTAAAGCTGAGGGTCCAAAGGTTCAGAGAAGCTAAGTAACATGTCCCATATATCAAATGGCTGAGCCAGAGGGATTCGAACTCAGATCTGACTGATTCCAGATTTCCTATTCTAACCAAGGCTCTGGAAACTGGAAGAAAGGGCACCCCTCTGCTTCAGGCAGATAATGAAAAGCAGAATGGCGTTGGCTGAGGTTTTAATCCAGCCCCTACAAATGGTAATTTCAAAGCTCCAACTGGGCTTTTGAGCAGCTAAGGGGCACAGTCATTGAGAGGAATATTGCTGAACTTTGTTACAAAGTAAGCAATGAGGCATCTTTGTTTTCGACCTTCCCTCACCCTGTGCCCAAGAAAATGTCAAATGAGAAAAAACTAGTAGTATCTAATGCGGGTCATGGTGTGGGGAATTGGGCACTGCTGGTCCGAATACACACAAAAGTAGTCCTTTTGGAGGGCAATTTGGCAATGTCTGATGAAATATAAAATGTGCATGTTCTTTCACCTAGTAGATTTGGATTTGGTAATTTTCCCTCTCTGTCCAAAAGTACTCACTGGCACACTGCTTGCAAGGGCAAAACATTTACAGTAACATAATGTCCTTCAAAGGGTAGACTGCGTACATCCATATTGTGGAATATTTTATATCCACGAAAAAGAACAAGGGAAAAACAAAACAAAACAAAACAGGGGCGCCTGGGTGGCTCAGTCGTTAAGCGTCTGCCTTCGGCTCAGGTCATGATCTCAGGGTCCTGAGATAGAGCTTCCTGCTTGGCAAGAAGCCTGCTTCTCCCGCTACCATTCCCTCTGCTTGGGTTCCCTCTCTCACTGTGTTTCTCTCTGTCAAATAAATAAAATCTTTAAAACAAAACAAAACAAAAAATAAAACAAAACAGACAGAAAGCAGAATAGACACAATAGGATTATAATCAGAGATTTCAACAAGCCTTTCTCAGCAGTTGGTGAAACAGTAGGGATAAAATCCCTAAACACATGGAATACTTGAACATCCTTGGTAATTACCTTGACCTAATTGATGGTTTAGAACATTACATGCAGTAATGGCAGAATGAATACTCTTTTCAAGTGCACTACAGCACATGGATCATGATAGACCAGACGCTGAACTATTAAACAAGTCTCAAATTTGCAATCAAATTAAATTAGAAATCAATGACCAAGAAGATATGTAGAACCCTCCTAAATATTTGGAAATTAAACAACATACTTTTGAATAACCTCCGGGAAGAAGAAATCACAGGGGAAATTAGAAAATATTTTGAACTGAATGATTGTGGGAACACAACACTCTAAAATCTCTGGGCTGCACCTAGAGCAGGGCATAGAGGGAAATTTATGGCTTTATATAAATTAATAGCTTTTTTTCTAAAATAGCTTTAAAGGCTCATATTAGAAAAGAAGAAAGTTATTAAATAAATGATGTAATTTCCTGCCTTAAGAAGCTAGGAAAAGGGGGTGCCTGGGTGGCTCAGTG
>JAQQSY010001925.1:0-14028 GCA_028646535.1 Procyon lotor
TCCTTCCTTCCTTCCTTCCTTCCTTCCTTCCTTCCTTCCTTCCTTCCTTCCTTCCTTCCTTCCTTCCTCCCTCCCTCCCTCCCTCCCTCCCTCCCTCCCTCCCTCCCTCTTTCCCTTTCCTTTAGTCTGTCTGTCTGATTGTGGTTAGGACTTCCAGTACTGTGATGAATAAAAGTGGTGAGAGTGGACATCCTTACCTCGTTCCTTACCTTAGGGTAAGGACTCTCAGTTTTTTCCCCATTATGGATGATGTTAGCTGTGGGTTTTTCATACATGGGCTGATTATGTTGAAGTATTTCCCATCTAAACCTACTTTGTTGGGGTTTGTTTTCATGAATGAATACTGTACTTTGTCAAATGTTTTTTCTGTGTCTACTGAAATGATCATATGGTTCTTATCCTTCTCTTACAGATGTGATATATTACATTAATCGATTTGCAAATTTTGAACCACTCTTGCAACCCAGGAATTAATCCCACTTGATTGTGGTGAATTGATTTTTTTTTTTTACTGTATTGTTGAATATCGTTTCCTAGTATTTTGTGGAGGATTTTTGCATCTATATTCATCAGGGATACTGCTGTAGTTCTCTTTTTTAGTGGTGTCTTTATTTGGTTTTGGTATCAGGGTAATGCTGACCTCATAGGATGAATTTGGGTTTTCCACCCTTTTCTATCCTTTGGAATAATTTGAGAATAGGTATTAACTCTTCTTTAAATGTTTGGTAGACTTGGTCTGTGAACCCACCTGGTCCTGAACTTTTGTTTATTAGGAGTTTTTTTGATTATTGATTCAACTTCTTTGCTTGTTATCAAGTCTGTTTAAATTATCTATGTCTTTCTGCTTCAGTTTTGGTAGGTTATAGGTTTCTAGGAATTTATCCATTTCCTCTAGGTTGTTTAATTTGTTGGCATATGGTTTTTCATAATATTCTCTTGTAATTATATTTTTATGGTGTTGTTACTTCTCTCTCATTTCTGATTTTATTTGATTCATTTCTTTTCTTGATAAGCTGGCACTAGAGGTCTATCAATTTTATTTTTTTCAAAGAATCAGTTCCTGGTTTCATTGATCTGTTCTACTGTTTTATTTCTTTTAGTTTCTGTATCATTTATTTCTGCTTTAACCTTTATTATTTCCTTCCCTCTGCTGGTTTTGGATTTTGTTTGTTCTTCTTTTTCTAGCTCCTGTAGATATAAAGTTGGGTTCCTTCCTTCCTTCCTTCCTTCCTTCCTTCCTTCCTTCCTTCCTTCCCTCCTTCCTTCCTTCGATTTTGTTTGTTCTTCTTTTTCTAGCTGCTGTAGGTATAAAGTTGGCTTCCTTCCTTCCTTCCTTCTTTCCTTCTTTCCCTCCCTCCCTCCCTCCCCCCTTCCTTCCTTCCTTCCTTCCTTCCTTCCTTCCTTCCTTCCTTCCTTCCTTCCTGATGTAGTCGTGTATTGCTATAAACTTCCCTCTTAGAACCACTTTTGCCACATCCCAAGGCTTTGGACCACTGTTTTCACTTTCATTTGTTTCCATGTAATTTTTTATTTCTCTTTTGATTCCTAGTTGACCCACTCATTGTTTAGTAGCATGTTATTTAACCTCCATGCATTTGTGGTCTTTCCAGATTTTTCTCTTGTGGGTGACTCCTAGTTTCATAGTGTTGTGGTGAGAAAAGATGCATGGTATAACTTCAATCTTCTTGAATTTGCTGAGGTTTGTTTTGTGGACTATTATGTGATCTATTCTGGAGAATGTTCTGTGTGCACTTGAAAATGTGTATTCTGGTGTTTTATGATGGAATGTTCTGAATATACCTGTTAAATCCATCTGTTCCAGTATGTCATTCAAAGCCATTATTTCCTTGTTGACTTTCTGTCTAGATGATCTGCCCAATGATCTAAGTGGGGTGTTAAAGTCTCCTACTATTATTGTATTATTATTGATTAGTTCCTTTATGTTTGTTATTAACTGTTTTATGTATTTGGGTGCTCCTATGTTGGGTAATTATGTGATTTTTTTACAGAAATGTTCATTTTTACTGCTTTTGTGTTTCCTACCTTTACACTGTCACTTTTGGTCCCTCCTTTCTACTCAAAGAGTCTCCTTTAATATTTCTTGCAGAGCTGGCTTAGTGGTCATGAATTCCTTTAGTTTTTATTTGTCTGGGAAATGATTTATCTCTCCTTCTATTCTGATTGATAGCCTTTCTGGATAGAGTATTCTTGACTGCACATTTTTCCCATTCAACACTTTGAATATTATCATGTCACACTTTTCTGACCTGGAAAGTTTCTGCTGAAAAATTCCCTACTAGCCTTATGGATTTTCCCCCTGTAAGTTAACATCTTTTTTTTTTTTTTTGTCTTGCTGCTTTTAAAACTTCTTATCACTATATTTTGTCAATTTAATATGTGTTGCTGTGGATCCGCTTTTGTTGATTTTGATGGGAGTTCTCTATGCCTCCTGGATCTGGATATCTGTTTCCTTTCTCAGATTAGGGAAGTTTTCAGCTATTATTTCTTTTTCTTTCTTTTTTTTTTATTTGACAGAGAGAAAGAGATCACAAGCAGGCAGAGAGGCAGACAGAGAGAGAAGGGGAAGCAGGCCTCCCATCCAGCAGAGAGCCCGATGTGGGGCTTGATCCCGGGACCCCAAGATCATGACCTGAGCTGAAGGCAGAGGTTTTAACCCACTGAGCCACCCAGGTGCCCCTCAGCTATTATTTCTGCAAAAAATTTTCTGTCCCCTTTCCATCTCTCTTCTTCTGGTACTGCTATAATATGAATGTTATATGTTTGATGAAATCACTGAGTTCTCTAAGTCTATTCTCCTTTTGCATAATTCTTTTTTTTCCTCTCTTTTGTTCAGCTTGATTACTTTCCATCACTCTACTAGGTCATTCATTCTTTCCTCTGCTTCTTCCAGCCTGCTGCTCATTCCATCGAGAGTGTTTCATTTCATTTTTTGAGCCCTTTATCTCTGCTATGCTATTCCTTATCTCTGTGTTAAGGATCTCAGTCATGTCTTCCACTCTTCTCAAGTCCAGTGAGTATCCTTATGATCATTACTCAAAATTCTCTATCAGGCATGTTACTTATATCTATTTCACTTAGATCTTTGGCCATGGCCTTGTCCTTGTCCTGTTCTTTTATTTAGGATGAATGTCTTCTCATTTTGTCTAAGTCTCTGTGCTTGTGTCCGTGTGTTAGGTAAGGCAGGTATGTCTCTTATTCTTGAGGATAATGGCCTTAATGAAGAAGAGGTGCTGTAGTGCCCTGCTATGTTGTGTCCCTTGTTCCCCAGGACTTGGTGCCGCTGGGAGTGTCTCCACCATGTGCTCTATATGTGCTGCTGTTTTACCCTGGCCACTTTATCTTTCAGGCCAGTCATCTGCAGAGGCAGGGTTTTGTCTGTAGCCTGAATATGGCTCGTTTTAGCTACATGTGCTCTAGTCTGTTTGTGAAATAAGACCCGTCACCCCTGGCACCAGAACTGAGGCTCTGCAAAACTTCTGAGTTGGGAAACAACAGTGTGAGCATGGGGCTGGGCCAGTATTCTCGGGAAGAAAGCCCACTGTGCTGGGAGTGAGACAAGTGTGACTGGGAGTGGTGGTTCCACTGGAGTGTGTGTAGGCGAGTGGGGCTTATTGTAAGTTAAGTTAGGTAGTGAGTGTTGGCACTGCTCTTGTTCTTCCATGTGGCTCTGTGTTTATGTTGAGGGGCAGGGAAGGGATATAGTACCAGCAAGTTCCTTTGTTTCTGGACGGGTCTCTCCACTGACAGTCTCTCTCGGATATACTCTAAGATGAGTGAATAACACCCCATTGCATGCCCCAGGCACCCTTCTGATTGCTTTTCCATGCTGTATGTCCGTGGGTTTTCTGCCTGCTTTCTCTCCAAAAGCAGAACAATGCCCTCTGGGTTCTATTCCAGCCAAGCCTGCTGACCTTAAAACCCCAGGCATTAAGCCCCACTGGTTTCAAGAACTCATGAAATTTGGACCTCTCACTTTATAAGTCAATTGCTAGCTATGGAATTCGTTTTCCCTGTGTGCTCCCCTATGTCCTAGTCAGTTGCTCATCCTTCTCTGTGACCATGGCTCCCTCCCCACTATAGCAGCCACTATTTGTTTCTGCCCCAAACCAAGTCTCTGCAGTTTCTACCTTCTTCAATGTGGCCTCTTCTCTATTTTTAGTTGTGGAGTTTGTTCTGCCAGTCTTCAGGTCAATTTCTGAGTTATTTAGGATCATTTCATAGTTATCTAGTTGTATTCCTGAGATGAAGTGAGCCTAGGGTCCTCCTACTCTGCTGCCATCTTCCCCACTGCACTTTTTCTTTTTCTTTTTCTCTCTCCCTTTCTTTCTTTCCCTCTTCTTTCTTTCTTTCTTTCTCCCTCCCTTCCTTCCTTCCTTCCTTCCTTCCTTCCTTCCTTCCCTTCCCTTCCCTTCCCTTCCCTTCCCTTCCCTTCCTTCCCTCCCTCCCTTCTTTCCTTCTCTTTCTTTCTTTCTTTCTTTCTTTCTTTCTTTCTTTCTTTCTTTCTTTCTTTCTTTTCTTTCTCTCTCTCTCTCTCTCTCTCTCTCTCTTTCTCTCTCTCCCTCCCTCCCTCCCTCTCTCTCTCTCTCTCTCTTTCTTTCTTTCTAGGGTTTATTTATTTATTTGACACATAGAGAGAGATTACAAGTAGGCAGAGAGAAAGGGAAGCAGGCTCCCTGCTGAGCAGAGAGCCCGATGCGGAGCTCGATTCCAGGACCCTGGGATCATGATCTGAGCTGAAGGCAGAGGCTTTAACGCACTGAGACACCCAGGTGCCCCCACTTTTTTTTCTTTCAAGATTTTATTTAAGTTCAAGTTAGTTAACATATAGTGTAGTATTAGTTTTAGGAGTAGAACTTAGTGATTCATCACTTACATATAATACCCAGTGCTCATCACAAGAGCCCTCCTCAATGACCATCACTCATTTAGCTCATCCCCCCCCACCTCCTCTCCAGCAACTCTCAGTTTGTTCTCTATAGTTAAGAATCTCTTATGGTTTGCCTCCTTCTCTGTGTTTATCTTATTTTATTTTTCCTTCCCTTCCCCTATGTTCATTTCTTTTGCTTCATAAATTCCACATATGATGAAATTATATAGTATTTGTCTTTCTCTGACTTTTCTCACTTAACATAATACACTCTAGTTCCACCCATGCTGTTACGAATGGCATGATTTCATTCTTTTCGATGGCTGAGTAATATTCTATTGTATATATACCACATCTTCTTTGTCCATTCATAAGTTGATGGACATTTGGGCTCTTTCCAAAATTTGGCTATCGATAATGCTGCTATAAACACTGGGGTGCATGTGTCCCTTCAAATCTATATTTTTGTATCCTTTGGATAGATACCTAGTAGTGCAATTGCTAGGTCATAGGATGGTTCTATCTTTAACTTTTTTGAGGAACCTCCACACCGTTTTCCAGTGTGGCTGCACCAATTTGCATTCCCACCAACAGTGTAAGAGGGTTCCCCTTTCTCCACATCCTTGCCAACATCTGTTGTTTCCTGTGTTGTTAATTTCACCATTCTGACAAGTGTGAGGTGATAAGTGTCATTAAGCATCTTTTCATATACCTTAGCCATTTTGTATGCTTCTTTGGAAAAGTGTCTATTTATGTCTTCTGCCCTTTTCTTAAACTCGATTATTTGGTTTTTGGGTGTTAAGTGTGATGAGATCTTCATAGATTTTAGATTCTAGCCCTTTATCTGTCAATTGCAAATATCTTCTCCCATTCCACAGGATGCCTTTTAGTTTTGTTGATTGTTTCCTCTTCTGTGCAGAAGGTTTTTATCTTGATGAAGTCCTAATAATTCATTTTTGCTTTTGTTTCCCTTGCCTCCAGAGACGTGTCTTGTAAGAAACTGGCCTTGTCTCTTGCAAAACATGTCTTGTAAGAAGCTTTGACCTCTATGGCCGAGGTCAAAGAGGTTGCTACCTGTGTTCTCTTCCAGGATTTTGATGGATTCCTGTCTCATATTTAGGTCTTTCATCCATTTTGAATTTATTTTTGTGTATGGCATAAGAAAGTAGTCCAGTTTCATTCTTCTGCATGTTCCTGTCCAACTTTCCCAATACCAGTTGTTGAAGAGGCTGTCTTTTTTTCCCCCATTGGATATTCTTTCTTGCTTTGTCAAAGAATAATTGACCATATAGCTATGGGCCCATTTCTGGGTTCTCTATTCTGTTCCATTAATCTAGGTATCTATTTTTGTGTCGGTACCATACTGTCTTGATGACTACAGCTTTGTAATATAGCTTGAAGTTCAGAATTGTGATGCCTCCAGCTTTGATTTTAACGTTATTTTAGCTATTTAGGGTCTTTTGTGGTTCCATACCAATTTTAGACTTGTTTATTCTAGCTCTGTGAAAAATGCTGGCATTATTTTGATGGTGATTGCACTGAGTTTATAGATTGCTTTGGGTGGTATAGACATTTTAACAGTATTTCGTCTTTTAATCCACGAGTATGGAATGTTTTTCTATTTCTTTGGGTCTTCTTCAATTTCTTTCATAGTGTTCTACGGTTTTCAGAGTACAAGTCTTTTACTTCTTTTGTTAGGTTTCTCCCTAGATACTCTATGGTTTTGGTGCAATTGTAAATGGGAGGGATTCCTTGATTTCTCTTTCTGTTCCTTCATCATTGATGTATACAAATGCAACAGATTTCTATATATTGATTTCATATTTTATATTTTTCTGAATTCACGTATCAGTTCTAGCAATCTTTAGGTGGAGTCTTCCAAGTTTTCGACATAGAATATCATGTTGTCGGTGCAGAGTGAAAGTTTGACTTCTTCCTTGCCAATTTGGATGCCTTTTATTTATTTTTGTTGCCTGATTATTGAGGCTAAGACTTCTAGTAGGATGCTAAACAACAGTGGTGAGAGTGGACATCTCTATCATGTTCCTAATCCTAGGGGAAAAGCTGTTTTTCTCCACTGAGGATGATATTCACTGTGAGTCTTTCATATGTGGCCTTCTGATGTTGAGGTATGTTCCTTCTATCCCTACTTTCTTGAGGGTTTTGCCAAGAAAGGATGCTATATTTTGACAAATGCTTTTTCTGTATCCGAGAAGGTCATATGGTTCTTATCCTTTCTTTTATTAATGTGGTATATCACCTTAACTGATTTGCAGATATTGAGCCACCCCCACAGTCCAGGAATAAATCACACTGGATTGTGGTGAATAATCCTTTTAATGTATTGTTAGATTTGATTAGCTATTATCTTATTGAGAATTTCTGCATTGAAGTTCATCAGGGATATTGGGTCTCTAATTCTCCATTGTAGTGGGGCCTCTGTCTGGTTTTAGAATCATTCCTCATGGAATGAGTTTGGAAGTTTTCCTTCCATTTCTATTTTTTGGAACAGTTTCAGAAGAATAGGTATTAATTCTTTAAGTGTTCGGTAGAATTCCCCTGGGAAGCTGTCTGGCCCTGGACTCTTGTTTGTTGGGTGATTTTTGATAACTGATTCAATTTCTTTGCTGGTTATGGGTCTGTTCATATGTTCTATTTTTTCCTGTTTCAGTTTGGTGATTGATACGTTTCTAGGAATTTATCCATTTCTTCCAGATTGTCCAATTTATTGGCATAAAATTGCTCATAATGTTATCTCATAATTGTTTGTATTTCTGTGGTGTTGGTTGTGATCTCTTTCATTCATGATTTTATTTATTTGGTTCCTTTCTGCTTTCTTTTTTATAAGTCTGGTTAGGGGTTTATCAATTTTGTTAATTCTTTCAAAGAACCAACTCCTAGTTTCATTGATCTGTTCTACTGTGGTTTTCCGCTTGTTTGTTTTTTGTTTCTTTATCACTTATTTCTGCTCTAATCTTTATTACTTCCCTTTTCTGCTGGTTTTAGGCTTTATTTGCTGTTTCTTTCTCAGCTCCTTTACATGTAAGATTAGGTTATGTGCTTGTGACTTTTCTTGCTTCTTGAGGAAGGCCTGTATAACTATATACTTCCATCTTATGACTGCCTTTGCAGCATCCCAAAGGTTTTGGACTGTTGTGGTTTCATTTTCATTTGCTTCATGTATTTTAAAAAATTTATTATTTTTATTTTTAAAGATTTTTATTTATTTATTTGACAGACACACAGAGAAAGAGAATAAGTGTAGGGAGCAGCAGAGGGAGAGGGAAGAGCAGGCTCCTCTCTGAGCGGGGAGCCTGATGTGGGAATTGATCCCAGGACCCCAGGACCATGACCTGAGTTGAAGGCAGACGCTTAACTGACTGAGCAACCCAGGTCCTGAGCAACCCAGGTCCCTCTTTATTAATTTTAAAGCTGTTCCCTTTTCTCCTGGCTTGCTAATAAGACGTTATTAGAATATCTTACTGTTGTTTCCCTCTATGTCATGTGTCTTTCCTAAGTATGCAAGACTAGTTCAATATCTAAAAATCAATTAAGAGTGGGAGGAGTTAAGATGGTGGAGTAGTGGAGGGGACTCTGGACTTGCCTCATCCCTTGAACACAGCTAAATTGGCTTCAAAATATCTTGAACAACTAGGAAATCAATCTGAGGATTAAGAGAACGTCTCTTAATTGAGAAGAGTTTTTCCTTTCTGCAAAATTCTACATGATTGAAATGTTAGACTATAAGATTTGGCACAAATTTAAGAAGTTTGATAACATCCAGGTTGGCCACAGTATAAGAAACTAGGTATTTTCAGATACAGTTTGTATAAGAATATACGGTATAACCTTTTGGAAGTATAATTTCGTGGCTACACATCAATCAGGGATTTAACTATGCATAAAACAAAATAAATCCCCCCCAAATCCCTCTAATTTAACCACAAAAGGAACTTATTAACGGATAATGGATAGTTTCTAGAATCCAGACAAGAGCATAAAAATTAAGGTTGGAATCTACACAGCCAAAATCTGGTGCTCTGAACCACGTTGCACAACTGAATATCCCATTATCATAGTCACTGGGCATATACACCCCAGCTTGTATGGCAGCGGAACCAATGTTGTACTCTGCCAACAGAACCTTTATAACTGCTAAACGTCATTGCTGATGCCATCTCACCAAAATGGAGTTCACTGACTCTGCTTCTTCTTGTTACCAATTTCTTTTTTTTTTTTTAAAGATTTTTTTTTAAATTTATTTGACAGAGAGAAACACAGTGAGAGAGGGAACACAAGCAGAGGGAATGGTAGTGGGAGAAGCAGGCTTCCTGCAGAGCAGAGAGCCTGATGCGGGGCTCGATCCCAGGCCCCTGGGATCTGACCTGGGCTGAAGGCAGACACTTAACGACTGAGCCACCCAGGCGCCCCTTGTTACCAATTTCTAATTTAAAATTTGCAGTATGTCTGACTGGTGTCTGAGAAAGTCTGAGAATGTATCTGGCATTTCAGCTTCTTTAGGAAGAAACAGATTGTATCTCTAAATGTGGGAGTTCTGCAAACATAGTTGTGGGGTTCTGATATTAGAATCCCACAAAGAATGACACTATATCCACAAAAATGGTATATATTAAAATTATAAATACATACTACTCTTTAATTCCAAAATTCCACCGTAAGGAACTTGTCCTACAAACATGTAGAGAGCTAATCACATCATAGTCTATAACAGCAAGAAAATTAAAATCAGTAAGGGCTGGTTTCATAAATTATGGTATTTTTTAGAATATTCGAATAACAGGAAGCTGATAAAATATTTATTGAATGAATACTCACTATGTGTCAGGAATCATATGTACTAGGAATACCATTGTCAGCAAAATGGGCAATAGTCTGAGTGAGGTACTAATATTTATTTATTTATTAAGATTTTACTTATTTATTTGTCAGAGAGAGAGAGCACAAGCAGGGGGAGCTACAGGTAGAGAGAGAAGCAGGCTCCCTGCTGAGCAAGGAGCCTGAAGCAGGACTCGATCCCAGGACCCTGGGATCATGACCTGAGTCAAAGGTAGATGCTTTTTTAAAAATTTTATTTATAATTAAAAATTTTTTTTTTCAAAGGCAGATGCTTAATGACTGAGCGACCCAGGTGTCCCTTTTACTTTATTTTTTTAAAAGATTTTATTTACTTACTTGAGAGAGAGAGAGAGAGAGAGAGAGAAAGTGAGCGTAAGTGGGCAGGGGGCAGAGAGAGAGAGGGATAAGCAGACCTTCTGCTAAGCAGGGGGCCCAATAGCCCAATATTGGGCTGGATCCCAGGGACTTGGGATCATGACCTATACCTAAGGCAGCCACTTAACCAACTGAGAAACCCAGGTGTAACCACCTCTTTGTAAAGATTTTATTTATTTGAGAGAGAGAGAGCATGAACAGGGGGAAGGGCAGGGGGGGAGGGACAAGCAGACTCCCTGCCTCAGGTCATGATCCCAGGGTCCTGGGATCCAGTCCTGCTTCAGGCTTCTTGCTCAGCCTGCTTCTCCCTATGCGTGCAGCATCCCCTGCTTGTGCTCTCTCTCTTTCTCTGACAGACAGACAGACAAACAAACAAACAAACAAACAAACAAATAAATAAATGTGGGACTCTATCCCCTGAGGTCATGACCTGAGCCAAAGTTAGACGCTTAACTGACTGAGCCACCCAGGTGCTCCGAGGTACTAAAATCTATGTATTTTTTAATGCCTAAAATATATTCAGTGGTTAAAAAGATTAGTGTAACTCCATTAGGGAAAAAAAAAAGACATTTGTGTATTTTTGTGTACCAAAGATAAAAACTTCTGGAATAATACACAAAAACTGTTAGTTATCTCTGGAGTAGCAATGGACAGGGTAAGTTTTCTTTCTGATGCCCTGCATTTTTTTACCTCTTTTTAAAATTTTAACATACCTTTTATAATTTAAAATGGGGAAATTTTATTTTTCAAATGATAAGACTGAGTACCTTAAAACAAACAAACAAAAACAAAGAGAACCCACTAGAGAGTATAGGGTTTCTTTCTGGAGTAAGGAAAATGTTCTAAAATTAGACAGTGGTAAGACTTAAACAACTCGGGCAATTTTATGGGTGAATTTTATGTAAGGTATGGAATTATATCTTAATAAAGCTGTTAATGGAGAATGAGGGAAGTGATCTTCAGGCTTACATGGGAGATGACCTTGATTTAAAATTCGAATTAGTCTGGCATTTAATGTTGTAAATTCAAAATGTAGGTGAATTTTGCCTTTTACTCTAGACATATACATGTTCCAAAATGTTCCAAAAATCTTTATTAGTCTGGAAAAAAAAATTAGCCTGGGATAGGTGCCATATTTACCCCTTGGCTCTCCCATTACAGGAGGTTATTTTGATATAACAAAACTTACGAGGAGAAAAAGATTCCTCAGAAAACCAGTAATAAGAATTCTGTTTCTCCTTGAATAGTTACTGAGCACCTATTCTGTTCCAGGCTTTAAGCTACTTGCTGGGGATATGGATGTGTCCAGCAGTGAACTTATATTTGGGGGAAGGGACTGAGAAAGAGAAGATGATTTTTAAAAATATTTTCAAGTACATGAAAGAATTTTAAAAAATAAATTTTGGGATTAAAAAACCCCAATGGGCCTATGCTTACAAAACGACACATTTAAAGAATAGAATTATATTTTGTAACTTGCTTTTTTCAACTATCCATTCATTTCTGGCATCTCCAGAGGATGTGCCCTTGACAACCTGGTAAGAGGTTTGCAAGTTCACCCCAGGATTTTCAAGATTGAGAGTAGTGGTGGTAAACCTTCTCTATCAGTTAGCACCTGCTTGACCCTGCCTCAGATTCTTCATCTATCAAATAGAGATAACAACAGTATCAACCTTACGGGGCTGCAGTGAAGATTACATGAGTTAATCCATGCAAAGTACTTAATTAACACGCTGCCTGGCATAAATGTCAGCTATTCTTACTATGCGAGGCTCACCATGATTAACATGCTCAACCCTATGAGGCAACCAGTCATTCAGAATCAAAACACCAGCTCTAGGATAAGAAAGGCACAGGACTCAAAAAAGTTTTACTGATTGCCAAAAAGTAAAGCCCATAAAATGAAAGTTAAACCACGTTTCTAATTAGGAAGATAGTATTATAAAGATACTAATTCTTTCTTAATTAACTTCTAAATGTAATGTAGTAGTTCTGAACCAGTGGCAATTTTTCCCTCCACAAGACATTTGGCAGTGTCTGGAGATATTTTTGGTTGTCACAAGTCAGGGGAGAAGAGAAGGGCTGCTACTGGTCGGCATCTAGTGGGCAGAGACCAAAGATGCTACTAAACATTGCACAGTGCACAGGACAGCCTCCCACAGGAAAGAATTACCTAACCCAAAGAAACCCTGATCTAATGCGATCCTCGACAAAATGATTCTAAAATTCTTTTGGAGGGCTAAATGTGCACAATCACCGAGAAATTTTGGGTAAAAAATAAGGAGAGGTAATTGCTCTATTAGATAACAAAAAATATTATCAAACTGCAAAAATAAAACATTAGAATTCTGTCATCGAGAATAGACAAATCAATGAAACACACACACACACAACCCCCAAGAAACAGACACAAGTGTGTAAAATAATTTGGTGTCAAAAATGTGTTTCAAGGGGTGCCTGGGTGGTGCAGTTGGTTGAGCGGCTGACTCTTGGTTTTGGCTCAGGTCATGATCTCAGTGTCCTGGGGTGAGCCCTGGGTTGGGCTCCAGGCTCAGCACAGAGTCTGCTTCAGAATTCTCTCTATCCTTCTACTCCTCCCCACCTACTGTACCCCCTGCTCACTCGCATGCTCACTCTCTTTAAAACAGACAAATACAATCTTTTTTTAAAAAATATTTTAAAAATCTTTTAAGATATTAAAGATTTTAATTTAATTTAATTGATTTTAAGATTAAAGATTTTAATCTTTTAAAAAGAGATTTCATTTGTTTATTTGACAGAGAGAGAGAGACAGCAAGACAGGGAACACAAGCAGTGGGAGTGGGAGAGGGAGAAGCAGGCTTCCTGCTGAGCAGGGAGCCTGACTCGGGGCTCTATCCCAGGACCGTGGGATCATGACCTGAGCCGAAGGCAGGCATTTAACGACTGAGCCACCCAGGAGCCCCTAAATAAATCTTTTTAAAACATGTGTTTCAAATAAGTGGAGAAAAGATAACTATTTGAGAAATTATTCTCAATTGATAAACATCATATATTATAAACTCTAACATCTAGAGTGTTTCCCCCATACATCTAGAATCAGGGTGCATCTAATAGTTGGTCTCACATTTCATGTGTTAGTTTCTTTTTTTCTGAAAAGCTGTTTATCTTAAATTGACAGCAAATCTTAGATTTGGTGCTATCTTAGAAATATGGCAATACAGTATATGGAAAATGGTGAGTATGCTTCACAACATATAAAACATTTCAGATGAATTAAAAACCTAAATGTTAAGAATGAGATGGTAAAGGAACAATAATAAAGGAATAAAAGGAAAGTAATCTTAGGACAGCAAAGATCTCTCTAAACATAAAGAAAAAATTCATAAAGATAAAAGATGCACAAACACATATATAAAAGTGTAAAACTTCATTAAGTAAAACACCACAAACTATAGATTTCTAAATTTAGTATAATCCCAATTTTAGAAGTAGAAATTGTTTGGAAGTTGACAAAAGGACTTTAAAGTTATCTGACAGAATAAATATACAAAAACTAGTCAAAAAAATTTTAAAAAGAGCAATGGAGAGGGGCGCCTGGGTTAAAGGCTCTGCCTTCGGCTCAGGTCATGATCCCAGGGTCCTGGGATCAAGGCCCCACATCGGGCTCTCAGCTCAGCTGGGAGCCTGCCTCCCCTTCTCCCTCTGCCTGCCTCTCTGTCTACTTGTGATTTTTCTCTCTCTGTCAAATAAAAAAAAAAAAAAAGAAAGAAAAGAGCAAGAGTTTCTTCTGTTTATTATCATTATTTATTTTTATTTTTAAACTAGGCTACATACCCAACATGGGGCTTGCACTCATGACCCTGAGATCAAGAGATATGTGCTCTATTGACTGAGCTAGCCAAGTCTTCTAAGCCCCTTTTCTGCTT
>JAQQSY010001926.1:0-14028 GCA_028646535.1 Procyon lotor
TGACAAACGTGTCTTTTCAAAAGGCAGGAAATGAGTGATACCCCCGTGGAAAATAAACTATGTGACTATCATTTCTAGAATGTTCTTGAGCTGCCCAGTTTGTGGTGAGTGCCTCGCTCGCACGAGCTCTTCCTCCCCCGGAGGTAGGCACCATTGTTACTCCAATTTCACCGAGGCCCAGAGAAGCTGTGGCGCCTGGAACACACTCAGTGACGGGGAGCTCACTCCCACCCCGGGCAGGCCTCTTCCCTACCTCTCTACAGCCTGGAAGAGGAAAACACTCCCTCCGTCGGGGTATTCCCCCAGCGTGTGGACCCCGCTCTTGAGCACATCCCGAGCCCCCGTCAGCACCCCCACCGCCCGCCCACGGCTTCCGAGCCCTTGTACCCGGGGGTCGATGACCAAGTAGGTGCGAATGTTCATCTCCTTCAGGTACGGGTCCCGCTGCTGCCCGTGCCCGTCCTCCACCTCGTACGCCTTGTCCAGGTGCTTCAGCGTCGCCTCTGTGATGTGCACCCGGCTGGGGGACCCCAGCCCCGAGTCAGAGCAGCAGGGCCAAGCCAGCCAGAGCCCTGCCTGGCTCCCCCAATGCGAGGTCACAGCGTCCCCCTCTGACCTCACCCTGACCAATCGCCCTCCCCTTGCCCTCAGCCCAGAGTTGACCCACGGCCTCCGACCCCGCTGCAGTCCCGCTGAGCCTCACCCGGGGACTCCAGCCGCCTCCATCCTGTTGGCCAGGGACACGTCGTGGGACCACACGTCATACTGCCACTTGCGCAGCCCAATGACGCCACACAGCACATTCCCCGAGTGTATGCCCACGCGCATGCTGATGTCCACACCCGTGGCCTCTCGCACCTGCCTGGGCAGAGCAGTCCCGTCACCCCATCCCCCCCGGGGTTGAGGAGGGACCCGGGCAAGCCACATGCACCCCGAGCCTCAGCTTCCTCATCTGTAAAGCGGGTACAACGCATTCCCCTGGGAGGCAGAAGGGGTCCGTGATGGGGATGGGACCCCACGCCTGCGCCTGCCCATGGTACCTACTTAATGGCCTCACAGATGTCCAGCCCCATCTTCACGCAGTTCCGGGCATGGGTGGGCAGGGACACGGGCAGACCCGACACGCAGTAGTAGCAGTCGCCCAGGATCTTGATCCGCATACACTCATTGGCCTACAGGGCAGGGCGAGCAGGGGCCTGGTTGGCACACGGCTACGAACCGGGGTCCGCGCATGCCGGCCACCTCCCTGCCCCCTTCAGGAGAGCCAGGCTCCTTCCTGGCCCGAGGCTTCCTCTGGGAAAAGCACTGGGGACATGGAGGACTCTAAGCAAACACCAGGGGCAAGAGCGAGTGTTACTAAGGATGGCGGCGGCGGAGCGGGGAGACGCGGTCTTGCTTCCTTCAGTCTTGCAGCACTGAAACATGTACTGAGCACAGGGCCCTGCCCCAGGCGCCAGCACACAGCAGTGAGCAAAATAGACAAAGCTCCCTACACATGCGGCACACACACCAGTGGCAGTTAGATGCTAAACTAGACAAATAAAACCTATAGACACCCGGTAGTGATAAGTGCTAAGAAGGCAAATGAGGGGTTGGGGGTGGGGGACCGAAAGCTCCAAGAGGCCAGAGAAGGCCTCCCAGAAAAGGAAACATTTGGAAAAGATCCCAAGGAACCGAGGGAACAAGCTACACCAGTATCTGAGGAAGAGCATTCCAGGCAGATGAAAGACGCAGCACGTGCAAAGGCCCTGTGGGCAGAAAGCTGTTTGAGGCCCAGCAAAGCAGCCCTTGCAGCTGGAGTGGAGGAAGTAGAGGACATGAACACCGGTGCCCCGAGCCAAGGGGAAGATATGGCCAGGCGGCCAGGGATGAAGACCGGCAAGGTCTGGGGACTGGAGCGAGAACAAAAAGATGGAACCGAACACGGAGGCTGGGACCACATAGGAAAATGCCCCTGAGGGGAAGGGGGGCCCAGGCAGGCTGTCAGAGGTTCCATCCGAGGTAGTACCCGCAGCCCTTGGCAAAGGTGGCCGCACATACCAAGGCTTGGGGGCGGGGACTGAGGGACTCTAAATAAGGGGCTCTGGGCCCGCTCCCCACAGCAGCCCCACCCCCCACGGAGGTAGCGGGCAGCCGGAAGGCCTCCCTCTCCCCATCTGCACAAAGGGCCTGCCTTCTGCCCCTGCCACAGAGGGAGGGCTGAGACCAAGAGGACAAGTGCGGGTCCCTGGGCTCTGTGGCAGGGAAAGGGCCACGTGTGACCAGAAGCCCGGGCCCCTAGCTTCCCAGAGCTCCCAGCTACTGGGAACCTCCACCTGCTGGTTTAAGAGGTGTCATAAGGACGGATGCTCCTGAAGGAAGACTCCAGACTAGACAGGCCCTCTGGGGCCCTCGGTCCACAATACCCTGAGGGACACTGCTCCGGGGCATCCCCGGCCAGGAATGTCCTCCTGCAGTTTAGTCACCCCTGTGGTGGTCACCCCCTAAAATGGAGGCCAGTCTTGGTGAGGCCGTCCCTCCTAGAACTAGCAGTCCCTCCCAGCTCTGACCGGGAGAAAGTCTTCCGAGCGTGGGGCTCGAACCCTCTTCCCACCGAGGACCTGAGCATTGATGCTCCGCACACGGGGGCACCCAGGGGGCGCTCCAGAGCTCGCCCAGGTGCGGGCACAGGTGTCAGCTGCACCGTGTGTAGCCAGCAGCCAGCGCAGCTTTAAATCCTAACCCTCAGGTCTCTACTTGGTGGCCACCGCTCAGCCCGCCTACACCTGAAGCTGGGCCAGGTGCTCCCCAGGCCCCCCACACCCCTCTTCGAAGCACAGCATGCAGGCCAGGAGCAACTGGGGGGCAGGCCCAAGGCCCCCCATTGGAGCTCAACGCTGCCGCGTGGCAGGTCTCAGGACTATGTGATGAGTGAGTGAGTGCACACACGCACGTGTGCACATGACCCCCGCCCCACCCCCGGACCCCGAGCCCTCCATGAAGACAAACCGTGAGATCAGCCCAGCCTGGCCCGTCTCCAGACCTCTCCCTGCTCGGCGGGACCCGGGGGCCCTCCTCATCTAGTGCCCCCCCTGCTCAGCACCTGCCACGTTCCCCAATGTCCTCGGGCCAGGCTCTCCTCCCCGAGGCCCTAAATCCTCGCATGTCTATCCCGGACACCTCGCTCCCCTCACACTCCACCCCGTCACGCTGGGCCGCGTCCATCCCAAGGGGGCCGCGTCCATCCCCCAGAGACGTCTTTCTTCTCCAGTCTTTTGCACTCTCTCTTCCCTCTGCCCAGAACTGCTCCTTTGCCTCTTCAGCGTCTCTTTTGGAAACTTTAACTTGCACGTGGTCCACCAGAGATCCTGTCGGAAGGCCCAGCACCGCACGCCCCACCCCCACCCCAGCTCCATGCTGAGGCCAGCTTCTGCTGCCCTTGTGCAGTGAGATGGAGGCGTCTCCTCCTCCAGGCAGCCTTCCTGCGCACCCCCTGAGCCCCCACAGGTACTGCCAGTCTCCCCACCGGCCTCACTCTCTGAGGACAGGGTCCGGCGGCGGCGGCCACCACGCAACCTCACTTCCACCGACGGGCGCTCGGAAGCAGCTGCTGACCACTAAAGTTCAGCTGGGGCCTCCGCACACCCGTCTTGGCACAGCTCTGGGCACACACCGCCCCCCGGGGGGCTGGCCCAAAGGCCTGCGGGCTCACCTTGGCGATCTGGTCAAACTTGCCAAAGAGCTCATTCAGCACCACCACCAACTCCTTGGGGGAGCAGTCGCTGGCCAGCCGCGTGAAGCCCACGATGTCGGCATACAGGATGCTGGGAGAGGCCGGGGGGGAGGGGTTGGAGGGTCAGTGCCAAGCCCCGGGGAGCCCCTGAGTGCCCGCCAGCCTGACCCCAATCGCCCCGGCCGCCCCTCAGCCTCCGGAGGGATGGGAGAGAAGCTCCAGGCCATAAGGATGAAGCAACAATCCAGAAGCTCAGCATTAAGGCAGAAGGCAGCAGCCCAGAGTGGCAGTGCCCTTGAGAACTGCCACCCCAGGTCCCCCACCACTGTGGACTGCAGGATGATGGCGCCTCGGAACGTCCTTCCCCCTCCCCACACCTTCAGAACTAAACCCCGTGGCGAGATGCGACTCCACACTCCCCTGAGCTGGGCTCCACGCTTGATGCTCCCCTGGGAGGACTCCCATCCCACAGATGAGCAAACCGAGGCCCAGGGCAGGGGGGCCTGCGGGAAACCAGAGGCACAGCGTGCGCCAGCTCTCTGAGCTCCAGAGTCCGTGAGCTCAGCGCATGGAGCTCACAGGGCCCACACCTTCGGGTCCCCGAGGCTGGGGACTAGAGGCTTCACCTCTTTCTGGGGGGCCAGGGCCCCCTTGAGAATCACCTGAAAGGACCCGTTTCTTCCCCAAAGTCATACTTAGGTACAGAGTTTACAATTGGGGTCATTGGAGCTCCAATCTGACACCAATCTGATCTGACCCCACTGCTCCGGGGAACAAACGGGGAGACTGAGGCCGGATTCCCCCCCCCCAGGGGACCCCACGTGCAAGCCCGGCCAGCCACCCACCTGACGTTCTGGTGCCGCTTGACGTACAGGCTGTGGAAGTTGTTGTCGGGGACATAGCGGCGGTCCCCACGCTCCTTGAGCCGCTCGATGATGGCGAGCTTCATGCCCATGGAGATGTGGGCCGGCAGCACCGACAGCAGCAGGTTCTCCTGGGCCGTGGTGGGAGCAGGCGGGGGGACATCAGGCCGCGGGCTCGGTGACCCGGTGGCCTCCGTTGGCCCTCGGGTCCTGCCCGCCCTGCCCACGGCCCCCTCCATCTCGGCCAGCCTGCGTCCTGCCCCCGAGCCGGCCACCCCGCACCCCATCAGGGAGGGTCTGATGTGCAGGGAGAGAGGTGGGGCCGGGTGCCGGTGGGGGGGCGGGGGCGGAGGCAGCGCCCACACCTGCTGGCGCTTCTCGATCCGCAGCTTCCGACGGATCTGGATGCACTTCACCGTGTAGGTGAAGAGCTCTCGGGAGGCGTCCTGCATCTGGTGCTTGTGGAAGGCGCCCGTGAGGTTCCCGCACAGGAAGATGACTGCATTGGCCAGCAGCTGGGGGCGAGCCGGGCGCGGGCTCAGGACTCAGCCTGGCCGGTGCCCCGTCCCCGCTCTCTGGCCTCCCACCCGCTCAGGCCAGCACCCCTGGCAGGCAGGCAGGGGAACAGGAGCCCAGATGGGAGCTGGTCCCCTAGAGCCACTGTGACTCAAAGACCAGGTCTCGGGCCCTTCTCTGCAGCCAGAGAGCCGGGGCCCCAGAGACCTGGGAAGCAGAAGCCCATCATCCCACAGAGCCTGGGGGGGCGGGGGGGGGGGCCACAAGCACAGTCACAGAAGGCAGGGCGCCCCCGGTGAGTGCCCAGGGGTCTGGGTTCCGTTTTCTCACTCAATGCAGAGACAAGACGGGGGACCCAGGGATACCCCAGCCCTATTGGGACAGGGCTCTGCTGGTGAGACTGACCCCCCACAGCAGCACACTGGACCCGGGGAGGAAGGCAGAGCACCTGGGGCACTGCAGGTCAGCCAAGAAAGGCTGTGGGGAACGTCCCCGCCCAGGGGGCCGGCTTCCCTAGCCCACGGGGAGGCCCTGAGGTCTCAGCACCAACTCGCCCACACCCATCTCTGCCCTCCTCAGGCCCAGACCAGCGGCTGCCCCGCCCCCAGACCCCTGTGCGCACCTCACCTGCAGTCCCACTCGGACGCTGGGCTCCCTGAAGGCCCCCATCAGAACGCCAAGCACCAGGAGGTGGGAGATGCTGGAGACCACCCCTGCCACGACGGCCCCCCGCATGCTGAAGGGCAGCAGCGTGTACACCACAAAGACGATGAACAGGAAGAAGGGTACCTGGGGACGGGCAGCACGGAGGCTCAGGCACCGGCCACATTCCCCCCCCCCAGGGAGGCTCAGGCACCGGCCACCCCCCCCCCCCCCCAGGGCACAGCCCCAGCCAGAGCGGACGTCAGGTGCCCCCGCAGCCTCTTGCCTTCTGGGGACAGCCCCAGAAACCTGAATCCTGAGTCCCCTGCCCCCCGGGGCGGCCCCTGCCTTTCCCACGTGGGGAGAGACAGTGACAAACACACAAAGGAAGAAAAAGTGAAACTCCGCATCCGGGTCGGATCTGGCCGACGTTATCCATCATTTCCTACGAGCTGATCTGTGACCTGAGGCCAAGGCCAGGCCTCCCCAGGAGCAAGACTCCAGGCCCCCGCGACCCAGGGAGTTCCTGCTGGGGTGCCCACTGCTGGGGCACCCTGGTCGCCTCCAGCAGCACAGCCCCCCCTGGCCCCCCCATCTGCCTGCTTCCCTGGGCCTCGGCCCACCAGGGTGCCACCACCAGGTGTCAGTGACCAGCCAGGCCAGGGGGACTCAAGCTGGTTAAGAAAGGGCTCTTTCAGCCGGGGCGGACCAGTCGGTGGCCCGACAGCCTGGGGTCTCGGCAGCATCCATGCCCGACCTGGGGACGTCCTGCCGGGAATGAAATGACACAGAGGAAGGCAGAGCTCAGGGCTGTCGGGCCCTGGCCATCCTGTCAGAGCCCCAGGATGGGCCCCCAAGCCTTTCCTGGCATATGGGCCGATTCGTGCCTTTTTGCCTCTCTGAGTTGGGGATCGTGTCGTTTCCAACCAAATGTGGGTCCCCCCACAATGCTCGAGCCAGGCATCCACAGGGACACTCCCTCCAGTTCCTCTAACTCCTCAAGGCAGAGAGCAGAGGGGTCCTCTGTGGCGGAACCACAGCCCCTCGGGGGAGGGAGGAAGACCCCAGGCCCACACGCCCGATACAGGCCCTGTCTCCAGAAGGGACCTGAGGCCCAGTGAGGGCAGGAATTGCCAGGTACACAGCTGGCTGGGGACACCCAGCCCCCCGGGGTCCCCTGCCCCGTTACCTGAGCCCAGGTCGGGGCGGCCTTCATCCACGAGTCCAGCACCAGCGTGTAGCCCAGCAGCATGAGGCAGACCCAAATGACCAGCGCCAGGGTCCTGAGCCACCGCCGGACGAGGCACTCCATGTACACTAGCACGTAGAGAGTCACGAACACGGCAAGCGTGAAGAAGGCCGTCCCCAGGACAACCTGCTGTCCGGAGGGCTCCTGGGCAGGGCACACATACACAGAAATGCCCCAGCTTTCCCCAGTGAGCTGCGCCACCCCCTCCAGGAAGCCTGCCAGGCTCGCCTGTCCAGCCCGCCCTGAGCAATGTCTCCTGTGCTCTCCTCCACGTGGCTGGCATTGATGCTCCCTCCGAGCACCAAGCTCAGCCTTCCCTTCAGGAAGCATGCTGTCGCTAAAGGCTGCCTCTGCCGCCACCCTCCCCCAGTCGTCCTGAAGCCCTGAGATCCTACGTGGCCCAGCCCCACAATGCTACCTCTCTCCATGCCACCCCCATCAGGCCTCCTCTGCTCGCAGGGTGCCCTGTGCGTGCCCACAGGGGGCCGGCCCAGGAGCTCAGCTGGGGACAGCCTGCTGGAGAAGAGGCCACCGCTCCTGCCTGTCACAGGGTGGATAGAAGTTTAGAACGAGACACTAACCGGAGGTGTCCCACACAGGGAACAAGCTGGAGCAAAGGTACAGAACTGTGACACTGGGAGGTGGTGACCAGGAAAGGCGATTCACTGCTGGGACAGCAGGGCCTCCCCCTGTACCCCAAAGCTCCGCGGGCACAGAGGCTGGTCTGGGGGCCGGCCCACAGTAGGCACTTTTGCCGAGCACAGAAACAAATGTCCTGCGGTTAACAGGCACAAAGGTCCAGGCGGCAAGGACAGAGCCCCTACTGAGAGCTGGCCACCCCCCCACACACCAGGTAGTCTCGGCCATCTTCTTCTAGAACCCTGCTGTGCCACAGAGGAGCTATTGGCCACGTGTGCCCATTCACGATTAATTTTACGCTAATTAAAAGTCTAGTCCCTCGGTCACACCAGCTGTGTTTCCAGCACGCAGCAGCCACAGGTGGGCAGTGGCCATGGTAGGGCAAAGCCAAGGTCACGGGGGACGTTAGTGGCTTCTGCCTGGACAGCGGGCTTGAGAAGCCCCCCGGGGACCAGGGCCGGGCTCTAGGAGGAGGGGCGCCGGGAAATGGGAGCCATCCCTGCCCTAAGTCTTCAGAATCGAAGTTCGTTTTGGAGAAGAGAGAGGGTCGTTACCCGGGCCAAAGGAACGTAATCTCTCAAACCACTCCGGGCTCCAAAATTAAATTCAATAGAGCAATCGGCCTCCCGTCAGGCCGAGAGGGGTCCGCTGTGACCTGCCCAAGGTCTCACAACACAGGAGCGGAGCCGAGGCCCCAGCCCCCGCCTCACTCACCCCGCAGACGAAGGTGATGATGATGAGGGAGACGCAGGCGGTGACGGCCACCAGCAGGAGCGTCAGCAGCAGCGGCCCGTGCTGGCTGGTGAGTCGGTACTTCTCGTAGAGCGCCGTCTGGTCCGGGCCCTCTTCGCCCTCATTGAGGAAATAGCGCCCCTTGGCCGGCATGGTCGCCCCAGGAGAGCCCGAGGCCCGGGGCGCGTCCGTCCGGTGACGCCCGGCGGGCCTAGGCCTCGGGGCTCCGGGAGCCTGGCTGGAGGGGCTGGGGAGGGGCCCCCTGGGCCTGCAGCCCCATGGGCAGAGTGGGGCCCACGCCGCTCCCCTGCCAGGCCTGCTCACGGCACCGCTGGCCTCTTCCTCTGCATCCGGGCCGGGCTGACCAGACACACAGGGTCTTCAGCTCTGCGGAGACACGAAGCAGATGCGGGTTTGACCCGGACGGGCCGAGTCAGGGAAGGACGGGCGGCAGGGGAGAGCAGGGTCAATGCCTCATGGCCTCTGGGTCTCGCCTCCCAACCTGAACCCAAACCCAACTTTCAGGTCCTGTTTGAAGCTTTGCCCACAAAGCTCATCCCCTGTGTTTCCTGGAACTGCGTGGTCCCCGGCAGTAGCCACTAAGCACATGTGACTGTGGAAAGTTACATTTAACTTTAATGTTAAATGGTAAGGCACATTAGAAAATGAAATTAAAAACTCAGCCCAGCAGTCACACTGGACCCGTTCATTTCAAGGGCACAAAAGCCATACACAGCTAGTGGCTCTCGCATCGGGCAGCAGAGATGGAGAGCATTTCTGTCATCCAGAACCTTCTACCAGCCAGCACTGCTCTAGAAGTTAGAGGATGTTGCCCTCACATGGAGTTCTCAGATCCATTCCAGGGAATCTGTGTGTGTGGCGTGAGGCAGGGATCAGCCTTCGTGCCTTTTTTCCACGTGGGGCTCCACCTACCCCAGCACCTTCTAGCAAAGCCACTGCTCCTTCCCCAAGTTCAGGGAAGCCACCTCTGTGGTTAAGGCAGGGGACCGTGTGCCTGGGGTCTGTTTGCAGGCTTTCTCCTGTTCCAGTGTCCTTGTGCAAAGGTCACACTCACTCGGTGATGGGGGCTTTCTGGTGAGTTGTGTGTCTCAGACTCCGTGACACCCAGAGCATCCCCCTTGCATTTGTGTTATGCTAAGCTTCCTCATAAGACTGCATTTTTTAAAAAAGATTTTATTTATTTATTTGGCAGAGAGATCACAAGTAGGCGGGGGGGTTGGGGGGAAGCAGGCTCCCCGCTGAGCAGAGAGCCCGATGCGGGGCTCGATCCCAGGACCCTGAGATCACGACCCGAGCCGAAGGCAGAGGCTTTAACCCATTGAGCCACGTAGGTGCCCCGAGACTCCATTTTTTTAAATGCATTCTTAAAATTTCCACTGACAAGAATGTAAGAAGTTTGCAAGCTCCACCCGGCAGAGATGGAACTGGAACCTCAGAGAGGGAAGCAAGGTGGACCGTGGGTGACGAGCTGGGCGCGGGCAGTTCTCAGCCCACATGCACACTCCCTCTTTCCCCAGCACCGCTCATTCGCCTGCTCATTCATTTATTCCAAAAAGGCCTGTCGTCGTGCCTGTGCACCAGGTTAGCCCTCCTCCCCTTGGAGCTCCCCATCCCCACGGGGAGAAAGGTACTGGGAAATGTACAATCCCTACGTGCAGTGACTGAGGCCTAGGGCAGGAGTCCAGGCCCCCAACACCCTCCAGGCTGCCTCAGAGCCTGGAACCGGGGCACGGCAGGTGTCAGAGGGCAGGGAGGCCGTGAAAGGTGGGAAGGCTCAGGGCCGCCACGACGGGCACGAATGGCCCACAAAAGCTGTGAAGGACAGGCAGCCTAGAATCCCCAGACGCAGAAGAGCAGGGTACCCGGAGTCCCCGAGTCCAAGTGAGGCCCCCCAGTGAGCGCCCACCTTACATCCACGAGCCACCTTGGGCACGGATCCCTCTGGAAGCTCTCCTTCCACAAATTCCAGGAAGGAACTGGGAAAACCCCACATTTGGGGGTGAGGGGGAGATGCTGTTTGCCAGAGGTCCTGGAGCCCCCTGCTGCCTCCGGGCCCAGGCAGGGGTCCACAGGCCTTGGTACCTGTTGGAGGCAGGCGACCCTGCGGGGCTGGACCCAGGCCACCCCAGGGCCCGCAAGCCTGGACAAGCCACAGACCTAGTTTCCACACGACACCCCAACTTATCAAGGTAGGTGGCTAGTTTAAAAACGTGAGGTGCAGGGCACCTGGGTGGCTCAGTCGTTAAGTGTCTGCCTTCAGCTCGGGTCATGATCCCAGAGTCCTGGGATCGAGCCCCGCATCAGGCTCCTTGCTCAGCGGGAAGCCTGCTTCTCCCGCTACCATTCCCTCTGCTTGTGTTCCCTCTCTTGCTGTGTTTCTGTCAAATAAATTAAATCTTTAAAAACAAACAAACAAACAAACAAAAAAACGTGAGGTGCACAGCCCGCTCGTTTGCAACCTCGGGCTCTGAACTAACCCATCTTGATTCGCACACGAGGCACGTAAGCACAGACGCCCAGCCCTGGGTTGTAGGATCCCCAAAAGGAGACGCGGTCCCTGTCCTGAGAAGCCCCCAACACCAGGCGCCCCTGAACCAGCTCTCTACTGTCACCACAGCAGAAATGCTGTCACACAAGCCCCACCCCCCCCGCCCCTCCAACACATCCCCGCTCATCTTTAGTACAGCCGCTGTACAGATGCAGAGCTGAGCCCAGAGAGGTCGCGTGGCTCGCCCAAGATCACACAGCCGGAGCTGCTGGGGAAAAGCACTGGGCTTCACACCCGGGTCCACCAGCTCCCGAACCCGGGCTCCTGGCCTCACTGAACGGAGAGGGCTTCCCAGGTGAGCTCTCAGGGACGGAACCACTTGCCACAAGCACACACAGCACTGCCCGGCCGTCTGGCCCACTGTCAAACTCCGGTATGCCGGGACCCGACCTCCAGGCCGAGAAACCCCAAACACCAGGGCCCAGGACAACACCTGCCCCCCAGGGCTCTCTCCCCCCAGGCAAAGCCCGCAGACCAGAGCCGGGGGCAGCCAGCACACCCCAGAACGGACCTGCCCTTCCAGGCCCACAAACCCCGGCTAAGGCAGGCTTGGAGAGGGAAGGAGCAGTTGGAAGGTTCCCGGCGGCCCGTGGGAACCCGGGCCTGGTAAACACTGCTCTTGAGGATCTAATTAGGCCACTTCCTGGGCAACGACAAGTGGGAGAGAATGTAGACAATAGACAGCACGGGGCTCGGAGGACCTCAGCCCATGCAGGGACATGGTCCTGCTCCCGGGACAGCACAGCAGGGCAGGGCTGTGGGCTGGGAGGAAAGAGGCGTTTATCGCTCCTAGGGAGGTGGCCTATGAGCCCGCCGGCGGCATCTCCACAGGCCAGGGGCTCCCTAGTGGCAGCCCCCTCCCAAAAGCAGACACAGAGCCTCCCCCCCCCCCAGGGAAGGCTTCAGGGCCCCTCTTTCCAGGCACCAGTTCTTTGGCTGGTTGCTGACATCGCTGGCCACTGGGAGGGCTGGGATTCGGGGCAGGTGGCCGAGGGCAGGGAGGCCACAGATGAAGGCCCCAGATGAAAGAACTCCTTCGCGCCGTGTCCAACACACGACCCCGCAGCCTCGGCTTGCCTGCCTCAGTGACGGAGAGCTCATCACCTCTCAGGGCAGCCTTCACCATGACTGGGCACTCCTTCTGGCTGTAAGTCCGACTTCAGGTCAGGCAAAGCCCTCCTCCCTGTCGCCCCCTCACCTCCACCCCACGGGTCCTTCGGAAGTCCCAAGACACCAATGGCAGAGAGATGCACTTGGGACAGTCGAGGCCCCTTCACCTGGAGGAAGGGGAGCCCCGGGGTCTCTCAGTGTCACTCACACCTCACGATCACTCTGGTGGAAGAGCAGGGCAAGCAGCCCCATTTTACAGTGGAGGGGAACCCCCAAGCGTCCAGGTGGGAGGGGGACGTTGTCTCTACTTCCGCTGCGACCGTCTCTCCCACTGTCAGTCCCCTGGGTCAGGGGCTGCGTGACCCAGGCTGGCTTATCATCACTGTCTCTCTCAAGCCCCAGTGACTGGCTTAGGGACAGTCGTGTGACCAAAATCCTCTCTGTGAGAACCCTCTTTGGGACTTCCGCTGACCCATGGGAAAGAGATACTGTCTTTGCCTGGTAACCTTCAGCTGTGGGCAGCCATTCAAAGCCACCCTAAGAGACAGCCCACAGAGCATGAGCCAACACGGGAAACTAGACAGAGGCTTGAAAATAGCCCCCTAAATGCCCTATAAACACCTGGATCCAGCTCTACCTGAAGCTCAAGCAACCTCCAGATGATTTAATCACACCGGACAATCATGCCTCTTTGGGCTGAAGCCAGTGTGAGTTCCTGTCACTTGCAACCGAGAGTGCCAAGGTCCATGTTGCCCAGTTTACTGTACCCAGGAAGCCTGAATTGAGGGTCCAGGGACAGCGGACAAAGTCCAGGGTCGGGGTCCAGGGGCCAGGAGCAGAGTCCCACTTAGTTCAGGAGTGTGGGTCCCTACAGATAAGGCTGGTCCTGGCTAAGAACTCCTGGAAGGGGGCTGGGCCAAGGAGGGAACCCCCCCTCACTCATACTTCTGTCACCTTGTCCCAAACGCCACAGCCCAGGGCCAGCCGTCCTGCACGGGACCTGAGGCAGCAGGGCAAGGGGACTCCCCACATCTTCTCCAGTGACCTCCAGAGACTCCTCGCTACAGGAGGAATTAGGGAGCCCAGGGGCATGCTCAGGTAGAAATGGAGGTCCAGGGAATCAGCCTCACTCCCCGAGGCACTCCTGGGGGGCTCTGTACCCCTGCAACCTCGTGTCCCACACCAGCGTGGGGCGGACGATGGCATAGACCGAATCTAGTGAGTGCTCGCCGCATGCCCAGCGCTGTGGGCTCTATGACCGCACACCTGCCCTGCTGGGGAGTAGGACAGCTGCCTCCCTTTTATGGGTGTGGGAACACAGAGAGGCTCAGTCATTTTCCTGAGGTCACACAGCTAGCCAAAGAGAGCTAGGACGTGGACACAGTTCACCACCTCTCGTCCCGCTCAACTCCCTCACAGTACTGACATGCACAGAGCACGTAACTTCTCAGAATGCCAAGCCCTCCCTGCCCTCCCCTCTCAAAGTCTAGCACAGAGGGTGGGAAGCAAAGCGGACTCCATCTGGAGGCGCAAAGGGCACCTCCCTCTGCCTCCCAGAAGCAAGGTCAGACGGCGTGTCAGGAAGCCTCTTCTGAACCATCTAGATCCAGAAGCACAGCTTCCTCCAGGAAGCCCTCTGAGCTACCCACACACAACCGCTCCTCCCTTCCCTGCAGCTGAGGCAGGACTGTGGGCTCCTTGTCAGACGCTGACTGGCAGGGTCTGGGGTCCTCAGCCAGAGAGCTGCTGGAAATACGGAGCTGGGACCTCAAATTATGAGTGCAGGACCAGGCCCCCTTGGGTGGCTCAGGAAATCCTTCCCCAGCAGAACTGGCTGACCCAGCAGCATCCCCAGCGCTACTGGCCCCCTTGGGGAGTTCTAGACCACCCCAGCTTTCACAGACACAGACAGAGAACCCACTTCCTCACCCGAGCGGTGCTGGCAAGAATCCGGGCCTGGCTTCCTCTGGCCCAGCCCAGCAGGCCCCAGAGCTGC
>JAQQSY010001927.1:0-14028 GCA_028646535.1 Procyon lotor
TTCGGTCCCTGAATTTTTAACTAGTCCCTTAAATTTGCTGGTTATTCTTTGATTCAAGGCTACTGAGCACCTCAGTTCAGGGGCTCACAGTCTATAGAGTTGCTATTTTATGAACAGGAGACACTCTTATGTTCTAGATTTATCTTTTTTTTTTTAATCTTATTTAGGACCCCTCAAAACAGACACTGGAGGTGGAATGCTTTCAAGGAATAAAAAGTTATTTTTTTTTTTCAGACCAGGGACAGCTCGGCGTCCCTGAGGAATCTGAAAAAGTGGGCACTTAGGAGAGACACTCAGAAAGCTGTAGAAGGTTGTTACCGATGGCCTGTGTCATCGCCTGAGTTTGGCCCGAGGCCGTCCCCCTACAACCGAGTTAGCCCAGCGTCTGCGGCCCAGACCAGGGGCCCAGACACGGCGCCTGCCCCCGCCCTGCTCCCCACACACGCCTTTTCCAGTAAGGCTATTTCGCGACACCCTCCCACCCCCAGAGGATTTTCCCTTCCTCACAAGTAGGCCTGCCGGGTCAGGGAAGAGTCTCTGGGTCCCCGCACTGCAGCATTTTTCATGTCTCCCGGCTGGGCCCGGCCCAGGCGCACCTCTCTGTGACACCAAAGAGGAGGGATTTGGTCACATCTGCTGCTTCTCAGCCAAAAGATTTTGCCGAGAAATCTCACCCTGCTTGTAGGCGGCCCGTTGTTGAGAGCACATGTTCTCCTACCCCTCGTTCGCTGCTCCACCACTGACCTCATCGTTCAAGTCCTCATTTCTGTTCCAACCCCCCATGCGAACCCTTCCACTATAGGGACATGAGCATCCAAGACTTACTCTAGTTCCCGTAACTTACAGGATGGAAACGTCAAGGCCAGAGTTAAAGCCAACGCTCCATGGTTGTGCAGGGAATTCACGCTCCAGATGTTTTAGGGTTTCACTGAGCACCAGTGCTCCCCTAGTGGAGCTCCAACAAGTTTTAGGGGGACGGCAGCAGAGTAATTTGCATGGAATCACACAGAAAACAGCAGAGTCAAACCACAGTTTAACTGCCTGAAAGAGGATCAAACGTGACCCCGTCCCAACTCTGCACCTGTCTAGGCTGTGCTGCAGTCCAGGGTCTGCATCCATGACTTCCCTACTGGGAGAGGAAATAAGTGGTACCTGGAACAGTGCAGGGGATGAATATGGAACAGAGAACGCGGAAGAGCGCGTGAGAAAAAGCGAACTTCCGCTTCCTCTCACTGGATCCTGAGGGCAAGGATGGCTCAACATATGCAAGTCAATCAACAGGATTCAGGACTTCAATAGAAATTACTTCTACCACCTGGTTTCCTCACTGTTTGGCTTAATTTAATCCTAAAATTTTCAATTTTAAACTTCTGTCATTCTAAAGGAATTGCTCTGCTGATTACAGTGTAGGAACTGTTGAATATATTTTTATTTTTTATGTTAGTCACCATACAGTACATCATTAGTTTTTGATGTCGTGTTCCAAGATTCATTGCTCATGCACCACACCCAGTGCTCCATGCAATACGTGCCCTCCTCAACCCCCACCCCCCCAAAAACCCTCAGTTTGTTGCTCAGAGTCCATAGTCTCTCATGGTTCATCTCCCCCTCCCATTCCCCCCCCTTCATTTTTCCCTTCCTTCTCCTAACGTCCTCCATGCTACTCCTTATGTTCCACAAATAAGTGAAACCATATGATAATTGTCTTTCTCTGCTTATTTCACTCAGCATAATCCCCTCCAGGTCCATCCATGTTGATGCAAAAGTTGGGTATTCATCCTTTCTAATGGCTGAGTAGCATCCCATTGTGTATATGGACATTTTCTTTATCCATTTGTCTGTTGAAGGGCATCTTGGCTCTTTCCACAGTTTGGCAATTGTGGCCATTGCTGCTATGAACATTGGGGTGCATGTGGCCCTTCTTTTCACTACATCTGTGTCTTTGGGGTAAATACCCAGTGGTGCAATTGCAGGGTCATAGGGTAGCTCTATTTTTAATTTCTTGAGGAATCTCCACACTGTTTGCCCAAGTGGCTGCACCAACTTGCATTCCCAGCAACGTGGAAGAGGGTGCCCCTCTCTCCACATCCTCTCCAACATTTGTTTACTGTCCTGTTGATTTTGGCCATTCTGACTGGTGTAAGGTGGTATCTCAGTGTGGTTTTGATTTGAATCTCCCTGATGGCTAAAGACGATGAACATTTTTTCATGTGTTTGTTAGCCATTTGTATGTCTTCTTTGGAGAAGTGTCTGTTCATGTCTTCTGCCCATTTTTTGACTTGATTATTTGGGGTTTTTTTTTGGTGTTTAGTTTGAGAAGTTCTTTATAGATCTTGTATTTATAATTATAGACTTATATAAGACTTATATGAGTTATATACATTTATAAATTAAAACAAATCTGGGGCACCTGGGTGGCTCAGTGGGTTAAAGCCTCTGCCTTTGGCTTAGGTCATGGTCTTGGGGTCCTGGGATCAAGCCCTGCATCGGGCTCTCTGCTTGGCAGGGAGCCTGCTTCCCTCCTCTCTCTGCCTGCCTCTCTGCCTATGTGTGGTCTCTCTGTCAAATAAATAAATAAATAAAATCTTTAAAAAAAAATCTACTATCAAAATGCATATTATGTAAGTCTATATAAATATAAAATTACACATATGCATTATAAATATATTGCTATAAAATCAGTATCAAAGACTTATATAACATGTAATATTTAGACTTATAATATATAATTTTATATATAAAAAATTTTATTTTATATATAATATATAATATGTATTTATATAAATATAATTATATTATATAAATTATATAATTAAATTATATAATAAATATAATTTTATATATAAAATTTTATATACAAAAGTTATAAATACCTGTATAAACAGGTAGTTATAAATTTAAACTATAAAATCTAATATATCAAACACATGTATTTATAATTTGTTATATTTGTAACTATAGACTTGTATACTTTATTATGTACTTATAATTATAGGTTTAAATATATCAATTATACATGTATAGCATATATAATTATATTTACAGAAGTATAACTATATGTAATTATATTATAGAAGTATAATTATGATATAAATCATATACATTTTTATTTTATCAGATAAATATTGTTCAATTAGGTAACAATATAATGAACCTTAAGCATCTCTATGTTCCTACCCTCTTCGAGCCTATTTGGAATCACATATAGTCATAGGAACTTATACGGCCACTTATTTCTTTTTTTTTTAAGATTTTATTTATCTAGTCATCAGGGAGAGGGAGAGAGAGAGAAAGCGAGCACAAGCAGGCAGAGAAGCAGGCAGAGGCAGAGGGAGAAGCAGAGCAAGGAGCCCGATGTGGGACTTGATCCCACGACCCTGAGATCATGACCTGAGCCAAAGGCAGAGGCTTAACCCACTGAGCCACCCAGGTGCCCCCGGCCACTCATTTCTTAAAAGGGGAAGTAGATGGGGTATAAATCCAGCACTAAGACCATTACCGCCTTTTCCAACTCTGAAGATATAGGTCCGTTTCTTTAAAGCCCCTCCTCGTAGACCTACATCTAGAACCTCCAGGCGCCTGGCACCCTATCACCCCCTTACCTTGTGTGAGAGATTCCGGGCACGGAGCAAGAGGTGGTGCCCAGCAGTGGGAAGACTTGGAAAGTCATTGTTTTCTCAGTCTTGCAATTCTAGCTTTTTTAGGTTGAGTTCTGCCGCCCCGGGCAGAGCATTTGTCTCCTCTGCTCCTCTCTTCTCTCTGCAAAATGGGGGCAAGGATTTGATTTGATGTAGTAACCACGAGAACACAGACGTAATAAAAATAGGGAACGGGGTGAGTGAGTTTCCACGTCCCCTGCACCCTCCCCATCTGTGGGTGGAAACAGACGCCTTTGTCGTGTTCCGACAAGGAAACCGTGAGGGGAAGCTACACAGGACAGTTGCAAACAGGTACCCACAGAAGAACGAAGGCGCAGCAATCCTTAACCCTCCCGTCTAATTCAGAGCGACAATATGCCGCCTTGTGTTGAGTACAGGGGCTCCAGAACCAAGCTGCTGGGATATGTGTCCTGTCTCCACCACACGATGGCTGGGTGACCTTGGGCTACTTCCTCAACCCACTCAGCCCTCCCTGTCCTCATCACAAATCAGGCGGATAATGGCATCTCATTAGATTGCGATATTTTGATGATATATATATATACCTAAAACCCACCACCGGAGACTAGGACCAGGCACTCGGATAACGGGAACTATTACTAACGTAGCTTTTTAAAAATAAAAAGTCTGTCCCTCTCCCAAGCTTCCTCGGGCTTCCTGTCCCAAACCCCAGTGTTGAGGTGGAATCGTGGCTTCCCATCAGACAGGATGTTTGCTCGGCCCCGTGATGGGCTGGGGGGACCGCTCCTACAGGATCATGATGGCCCTGTGTTAGCTCTCCCTCCCGTTGTGTTTAGCGTCGTGACCTTGGCAGCTTACAATTGGCCATGGTTGCTCATCTACACCTCAGAAACGTGCAGTGCGACAAATCAGGGCTTTCGTCCTTCCACGGGCCAGGTGCTCGACACTCAGCAGCAGCAACCCCCCCGCCCCCCCATAGTCAGTCTTTCCTGTTGGAGACAACACCAGCTTGCTCTAGGCTTGTCCCAGGAAGAAATGGAGAAAAAGGAGCCGCAGAGGAGAAACTGAAGAGGTAGGAATTCAAAAGTCCCTTTTCTATTGTACGAGTCTGCAAAAAAACTGAATTGGAGGAGGAAATCCAGAGACTTCTGACAGCTGCAGAAGAGCAAAATCCATCCCTGATGATCGCAGATGACAGATAAGGACCACAGGGCAGCAAGCAAACTAGACCCCCGCCCGACCCAGGGGCGCCTGCGAAGAGGAGCTCCCAGCCCCTTCCTTGCGCCTACTCCGTCCCTAGGAGTCACAACTCCCGACAGGGATGTGAACCCTGATTTTTCTGGCTCCTCATTTAGATGCTTCATAGACTATGTTTATGTGGTTTTCATTGGCTTTGTGGCCTTGGGCAAGTCTGGCCAAGGTAAAGTTCCTCTCCTGCCTCACGGCAGCATTTTAAACACCTAATACAGTCTTAGATCGTAAACATTTTGTAAAACCAATCTCCAAACAGAATTTGTTCCCCGTGAATGCCTGGCGTGAGCATGAGAAACCAGGATCCTTTCCCTGGATGAATGGTCTGGACCTGGTCAGGTCCAGAAAGCATCTGGACCTGAACTCTAACTCGGTCACCGTCGTTTCTGTTCATGTTGTTAGTGTCCCCACGCAGGTCTCTTCTCTTCTCTTGCCTCATGACGGTATTTGGAAAGTACTTTTTTATTAATCAGAAGAGCAAACCGTCCATTGTCCTCCACCCACAAGTACAGAGAAAGATCTTTTTGGCCACCAATCCCGTCTCATTCCCCTCTTCCTATACCCCCCAAGCAATCTCTCATGAGACTGGCCCCCCCCCATATCATTCCTATAATTCTCTGTATGTGAATGCATCCATCAAAAATATAGCATTTTTAAAAATTACATAAAGGTCCCCCGCTAAATGCGTTCTTTTTTCAGACTGGAAATAAAGTACTTCATGTAATATGCACATAATGAAATGTGTGTGTATATCTCAACGTGGATAGAAGAACAAAGTGTCAGCACAACGAAGCACACGTATATACAACTGCTTTCTGTGAGGTGGATGCATGTAGACATACGTCCACAGAGACAAAATGGTTGAGATACAGAATAGGTATGTAACCCTATCCATACAAACCTATTTATCTAAACTTTGTTTCTTTAGCTACCCTATCACCCTGCAATTGCACTACTAGGTATTTACCCCAAAGAAGCAGATGTACTGAAAAGAAGGGCCACATGTACCCCAATGTTCACAGCAGCAATGGCCACAATCGCCCAACTGTGGAAGGAGGCGAGATGCCCTTCAGCAGACGAATGGATAAAGAAGAGATGGTCCATATACACAATGGAATATTATGCCTCCATCAGAAGGGATGAACTTTTGTAACAACGTGGACGGGACTGGAAGAGAGTATGTGGAGTGAAATAAGTCTAGCAAAGAGTCAGTTATCATATGGTTGTGAATAGCTTTGTGTGTGTTTCTTTTAAGTGATCTATTGATGGGCTTTTAGGTGGTTTCTAATATTCGGCATTCTACATACCACTACGACCTACAACCTTGTAAATCTCTTCTCATACAGCAACCTCGTCTCACATTTGACCACCTAGAGGTGTGCGTGCACCACCTGTAGCCACAAGGCAAACAATAGAAGGATAAAGATTATAACAAGAGGGAGGCAGGTTAACTGAGAACTGAGCTCAACATCCAGCACAGAAAGACGGTAGCAGACAATGTATAAAGTCACTATAAAAGATCAGCAAGATAAGCTATTGGTCTCAATGTCCCTGTAGGGCCTCAAGAAGGAATCGTCTACGAGCTGAGCAAAGCATGTATTTGTCTTCATCAGTCAAGCCTCCGGGGGGTGACTCTCTATTGACAGGAAGGCTCTGAGGATCCCAGGAAAGCTGGCTTCATACCCCCAGACTGGGCGGGCAGACGCTGTGTGTGTCCCTGCGCCATGCGAATGACTACTGTCCCCAGGCCCTTGCTTCTCCTCTTTCTGAACACATCCCTTCTTGGGACTCATGCCTTCCATCTCCTAGTTCAGGAGAGCATGAAGTTCAAATTGAGTTTTACAGCATGGGACTAGATTGTTAAATTATTGACACTGAGACTATTACGTGATGATTAAAAGAAAAAGAAAAAAAGAAATGGCCCAGAACAAGTATGTAACCAAGCGCAGGAAGAGATTCCACATCTGAGAGTAAATTGGAACCGTCGGGCTGAAACACTGCCTTATGATTCGGTCTCCTGAGTCATGCTTGTTCAGTGGAATAAATTGGACAAGTAGACGCATAAACTTAGATAGTATATGAACACCAGAGACGACTACACAAGTCAGCCTCTGCAAAGCTCTAGAAGCACCCCATCAACAAAAGTTGCAAGGGCAGCGCGGTCCCCAAAAGAACAGCCTAACGGTTGTCTTTTGTCTTCTTCCCAGTTTTGGGTCCTTTCTCTGACGTCGCTGATCTCACCTCCCTGCATGACCCATTACCTCTCCCGTCCTCCCCCAGATTCCCCTGTGGACCTCCTCCTCCCGCAGCACCTTCTGGCCTCTAAGACTCTCTGCTCTTCCTTCCCTTCCTCCGAATGAAGACCTCCAGCCCCGTAAATGAAGACGGGGGCGGGAAGTGGAGGGAAAGCTTAAGCAGGATATCATTTCTGGATTCCCATGCCATCAATTTAGGAGTAAAGATTAATAAAGTCACCAACTCAAGTGTCCAGGGACAGACGAATGGACGAGCACCAGGCGGTCTATCCACACGATGAAGTAAGAGTCAGCCTTTACAAACAAGGAAATTCTAAAATGTCAACCTAACAATGGAAAAAAAAATTAAAAAAAATAAAAACAAGGAAATTCTGACGCCTGTCGTGTCACAGACGAACCTTGAGGACACTATGCTAAGTGAAATAAGTCCATCAACAAGAGGACAAATACTAGATGATCCCCCCCCTTTTTTTTGTTTTAAAGAGTTATTCATTTGCGAGAGACAGGGAAAGCATGAGCAGAGGGTAGAGGCAAAAGGAGAAGCAGGCTTCCTGCTGAGCAGGGAGTCTGACACGGGGCTCGATACCAGAACCCTGAGATCATGACCCGAGCCAAAGTCAGATGCTTAACCAACTGGGCCACCCGGGCGCCCCTGTAGGATCTCATTTTTATGAGGTACTTATGATGGTTAAATTCACAGAGACAGAAAGTAGAACAGTGGTTGCCAGGGGCTCGGGGAATGGGAAATGGGGAGTTAGTGTTTAATGGGGACAGAGTTTCAGTTTGGGAAGATAAAGTTCCATGGACAGTGGTGAGGGATGTACAACAGTGTGAAGTTACTTGATGCCACAGAACTGTTGGCTTTAAAATGGCTAAATAGAGACACCCGGGGGGCTCGGTCAGTTAAGCGTCTGCCTTGGGCTCAGGTCACGATCCTGGGGTCCTGGGATCGAGCCCCGCACTGGGCTCTCTGCTCAGCGGGGAGCCTGCTTCCCCTTCTCTCTCTGCCCGCCTCTCTGCCTACTTGTGGTCTAAGTCTTAAAATAAAATGGCGCAACAGTGATTTTGTTATGTCCACCCTACCACAAACATCACACGAGAGAATGATTGAGAAAATCACGTCATGTCATCTGGGGAGAAAAGGGTAACATCCTGCCAGGGTTTCTGAGACAGACCCGCTAGAAGAACCAAAGAACTTACTCCCCGAACCGCACTTATGTTAAGGGGACAGCCATTCCCACCTGCTAGGAGGTGCTCCGACGGTTTCCCCGTAACCTCAAACCTCTTTCCCTCAAAAGCAGGGGTCAGTAGAAGAGAGGGGGAAGGACGTGCCAAACAAGACCTGAGCCCCAAAGCATCTGGTGTGCAAGCGTGGGTCCCGAGACAGCAGGACTGAGGGAGATCACGGATCTAGGAGCAGCCTCTGCAGGTCTTGACCACACTGTGCGTCTTGCAAGTTATTTTGTGTAATTTTTTGCAAAACCCAAGATTGGTGCTGTGAGACTCACGTTGTAATGAGAAAATCGGCTTGAAGGGTGCAAGTCACTAGCTAAGAAGCGGTGGCGCCATCACTAAAAGCCACTGTGGATGTTTCCATTCCATAGAATCTGTTTGTTTCGCCGGATTCCACTCAGGGGATCCTTTTCTCGAACACGGTTCCTCCATTGCCTCACGAAGGGCGTTCTCTTCGCTTCTAACCTCAATCCTACAGTCCCCTGCCTTACCCCCCGCCAGTCCCTAGACCTGGCCACGTCTAGCCACACGTTTAAGATGGCGAAGTAGCAGGTGTGAAAAAAGAGTGGGCGGGGAGCTCTTCGGCACGCTCACAGACTTGCAGCTGGTGTGCAAGGGTCACAAGTGAATCTCTCCTTGCTGGGCCGTGGGCGTCCTAACCCGTAGTCAGCCCGGGAAGCAGCTCAGCCATCACAGCTCAAACAAACCCCTTCAGCCCCATCTCTTCCTTTCCTGGACCCTCCGTCCCCTTTCGGGGACAGGGATGGGTGGACCTATCATGGATTCCCCTAGAAAGCCACTTTGGCATTACATGACTTTGAAATAAAGCAACATTCTTAGGACACCCGAGGGTTGAGATCCTCTGCTGTTATTGAATCAATTCCATGGCAAATTCAGGAACTCTAGAATAAATTCCCGAAATATTAAGAAAATAGTAATAGAGAATGTGTAGATCCAACACAGAAGAATATCTCTGTATTATAACGAAACAAGAAACTTTGGGGTCATCTTAGATTTGGGGTTAACAGGTAATTTGTGGGATGATCAGAAATGACATGATCCCATTTTACTCGGCGGCGACTAAAGTCATGACAGAGTGACTAAAGCAGTCTAAAGCTTTGCTTTTTCAAAGTCTCTCCCTCAAGTTTTTCTAAGTTTGTATACCTCTCCCACTCATTCTCTATCGCAGAATCTACAATGAATGACCAAAGGGCAGCAGAAAGAGAATGAAGTATTTCAAGGATCTAGGCTTCACTTGTATTTCATGATGAGAACGTGGATGGATAGAGGGATCGTGGGATTCAACTCATGAGACCCCACTGGCTTTCCTAAGGCATGCTGGCTCCTAACACTAAATCCTAAGACTTGGATTCCAGTCCCATCTTTTGACTTAGTATTTCTGAGATCTGTTGCGAAGCATTCACCCTCCGTATCTTTATGTTCACCTCGCCACTGTCTAGGACGTCACTGGTTTTTGATGTGGTGCTCAGTGACTCATCAGATGTGTGTAACACCCAGTGCTCGTCACAATTCATGCCCTCCTCAATACCCCTCACCGGGCGACCCGATCCCTCAACCCCTCTGAAGCCCTAGGTTTGTTTCCCGGGGTACGTAGTCTCTCATGGCCCCTCTCCCTCCCTTCCCCTATACTTACCTGGCAGAGAAGATACCATGATCGCCCTCCGTATCTTTTGTTTTTGAATTCGTCAAGGAGGAACGTCCCCACCTACAGGGCTCTGATGAGGATTGAGACATACCACAAAGGTTTTAGAAGCTACAAAATGCAAAATAAAATGAGTATCCAACTGTTCCTTAAAGGACTTCTGATGGCTTTTGCTTCTTGAATAAGGGAGAGAAAATTGTGATAAGCTCCTGTCCTCATATGCATTCCCATGCATGACATTAATTTCATATTATATCCCCTGTAGGACCCATGGTTCCTCTGTTTCCAGGAAGATAAAATACATTGTAGTTCTATCAGATCATTGAAAGGTAGATGCAAAAGCCAAAAGGGGTCTATTTGCATACTAGGAGTGGTTCTGGATCTCCAGCCACAGGCTGACACCTGGAATTAGAGTCACATCTAGCCCATCTCTCCATCCACAGGAAATGAGGCTTTAGGCTTTCTCAAGGTATTTTTATAGCCTTATGCTTTATTGAATTCTTTAACATCTGAGAAAGACATTACACCAAGAAGAACAAAAGGAAATTTGAGGCAAAGCCAATGTAGGGTCTTGGGGGGGGCAAACGTGGAATTAGATTAGGACTCTAGAGACCGGGTATTTAATACGCTGCCTGCAACAAATGGCGGAAAAGCACTCTGGAGGTAGCAGCTCATTTGTCCCCATGGACAGGGATACCTGAGCCCTCTCCCGGTGGTTCTAATTCAAGACCATCCCATGGTGAAGCCATGGCAGCTCTTCATTGGGTCACCACCACCATCTGTCCTCAAGGTCATTGAAATCCCATTTGCACTTGACTCTTAGAAAGAACCCCCTCTCCTGCAATTCCTCCAGCTCCCCCTTTACTATGTCGTACAACTCTTTCTTGAGCCTGCAAAAAATGGAGAGAATGCTTTTAAAAATGCGGTACTTAGAGGTACAGTTGATGACATAAGGTCCTGGGTATATAACTTTTGACCAACTTCCCACATTAGGCAAGGTTCCTTGGAATCCAGGAGCATTTCTGCTAAAATGTGCCTAAAGTCTTTGTCCAGGGGGCGGGGAGAGGGGGCACCGTGGCTTAACCTTTCCAACCTCATCTCCAGAATACCGAATAAGGGGGAGGGTGTTCTTATTAAACACTCTATTCCAATAGTTGGAAGGGGGAATACTAACTACAGGGGAAAGCTAACCCCCTTTCCCGTGCCCAGTTACCACATGCTGGCTACTCTACTGGACGGGACATAAACTGGCCCTGTCATCACTAAAGGTTCTGCTGGCCAGCCCTGCTCCAGGAAATCGAATGCGGGGTGAACCCCATGTTCACTTTAGCACTCCAGCCAGTCCGCCCCCTCTCAGTTACTGCTTCCCAGTATACGAGTCACTGGGGATTACCCAAGTTTCTGCAGTTTGCACGTTGCTTTTTTCAAGGCCTTGAAAAGTAGGCTGACTCCACTGGGCTCCAAGTCATTCTGCAAAAGGTTCAGGTTAACCAGGCTCTTACTGCTTCCAAGAGCGGAGGAGAGATGCTGGCAGCAAGCAGGCGTCAGATTACATTTCTCCAACCTAGGAGGGGGTGGGAAGGAAGTGTGAGACACGGTCCTCCGAGACCGAGGACCGAGAAGTGATACCGGATCTAGGAAAACGTATGTGGCTAAGACCAAGTGGCTTATAGGGGAGAGCTTAGCACACACCGGACACTCCTCCAAGTGCTCACGCACAACCCACTTGACCCGTATACCAGTCCCAGAAAAGGTAGCCAATAGCTTCAGCTCCGTCTGCCAGCTGAGGGAACAGAACATTAGCCTGTCCATCTGTGAACGAAACAATGTTCAGCCCTAAAAAGTGACTGAGTTTATTTATAAAGTCCCCGAAAGGACTAAAATAAGATTGCAACTCCTTCCTTACACTTTCATCTTGTTCCTAAGTTCAACACAACAGAACCTGTATTCCTAGTAGCTAGCCGCCCATATGTTCAAAGACAAAAGCGACAGTGTTTTAGCACTTTAAGGTAGTGGAAATTTCCATCTAAGCCTCTGAAGGAATGTGACAGGTTACCTAGATGTGAAAGTTTCGATCTATCAAGAGTTAAGCACAGGTTTCCTTAGGGTGGAAGATGTTGGGTAGGATCCAGAGAATGCCTCAAGGTGAAGGTACTATCTGGTGGACAAGAAGAGGAGGACACGAGAGAGAAACGGGTTCCAACATCACTCAAGTGTGTCTTGTCTCTGGTCTAGCGCCCCCTGCAGGGCCTTTACGACTGCGCCACATATTACTGATGTCCATCATGTACGAGTATTCCCTTGGTCATTAGGCCAGTGTTTCTCAAGAGGGGGTGATCTTCCCCCCGCCCCCAGAGAAGACCGAGCAATGCCTGCAGACTAGGGAGATGCCGTTGGCATCTGGAGGGCGGAGGCCAGCGCTACTGCCCAGCACCGCACAGCACACATAGAGGAGCCCGCAGCCAAGGATTACCCAGCCCCAGGTGACCGTTAGTGCCGAGGTTGAGAAACACTGGTCTGTCGGTAAAGATGGAGCCCTGTGGACACAAGACACCCGGGTGCCTGCTTTAAAGCCAAAACATGGGGGGCTCAGTCGGTTAGGCGTCTGCAGTCAGCTCAGGTCATGAGCTCCGGGTCCTGGGATGGAGCCCCGCATCGGGCTCCCTGCTCAGCAGGCAGTCTGTTTCTCCCTCTCCCTCCGCCCCTCCCCACCGTTTGTGCTCTCTCTCTCCAAAAAATAAAATCTTAAAAAAAAAAAAAAAGATCGTGAAAGCTACAACACTAGAGAATGAAACTGAGTGAAAGTGAACAAAGTGAGGGTTTTGGAGGGGAGGAGGGTGGGGGCTGGGTGAGCCCGTGGTGGGTGTTGGGGAGGGCACGGATTGCACGGAGCACTGGGGGTTACACGCAAACAAGGAATCTCGAGGAACTGCCTCAGACACTAATGACGTACTGCACGGGGACTAACATGATAAAAAAATAATTAAAAAAGTGAACTGAATATCGGGCAGATATGCATCATTAGACACAGTGCAGTAACTGTTGCCCACATTTTATTCCTCTACACATCCAGGGAGGAGCACCAATAGGACCCTGAACTACTTGCATAAGTATGACAGCTTCTCATTTACCTACAGGACAAAGAATGTTGCACCTCAACACACTTCTTGAAGGACAGGGATGTGGTGAAAAAACACAGCAGCTTCGAACGTATTTCACTTAGGGGCAAGAGGTCTTCAAGCTCCGTCCATTTAACGCAAATGGCAGGGTTTCCACGAAGAAAGAAAGACTGTAGGGTCTCCGGGCCTTTTGCGAGCGTGAGCAGAATCACCACCTACGTGGAAGGCGGCCATCCCGCGAGCCACACTTAACCCAAACTCCTGCTGTCGGAGTCGGGACCATCTTTGTTTGCCGACAAGGACGTCAGCTCACAGTTCAAACCGGACTTCCCCTTCGAGAGAGAAGACTGTGGGCTGGGAGACGCACTACACCAGCCCCCCACCTGCTCCCCCAAAGGTACGGACCGAAACAAAGAACAGTTACAGCACACGGGGGGCCGGGCGTCACCGGGACGAGCTTCTGTCTCTGAACTTGAGCCTCGCCAAGCAGAAGAGATTTTGAACAAGAGAACTTTGTCCTTTGTTCCTCACCTTCTGGAGCCCCCAGGTGACTGCGTATTCCCTCCGGATACAAGACGAGAAGTTGGGGGGGGGGGTTCCCACAAAGAGCACGGCGTCCACTCACCCGAGTGTGTTCAAGGCACAATATGGATCTTTGAGGACCTCACACAGGTGTTTCACGCCATCGTCCCGAACATCGTTGTTCCCGAGATCCAGGATCTTCATGTTGCGATTATGCCCGAGGGCACTAGCAAGCTCCCGACAGCCCTCGGCCGTCACAGAGCAACCCGACAGGCTGCAGAACACACGGAAAGGGGCAAAGAGTCACCGTCGCGTCCTTGGGCTTTGCTGCATCTGCCCCAGCCCCCGGCCCGGTCCTCCAAGGG
>JAQQSY010001929.1:0-14026 GCA_028646535.1 Procyon lotor
TTACTGAAAATTGAAAACTACCAAACATCCAACAGAAGGAATTTGGTCTATTATGATATATGCTTGTAATAAGAGAATATGCAGCTATAAAAATTTTCTTGTAGGAAAGAACACATGGACATGTTAAGGAAACTAAATCATAAGCCATACGAAGACACTGAGTAATGAAGGCAAAGAACTCCTTTAATGAGGCTTCTTTGTGGAGAGATTTGGATATAAAAATATGCATATGTATAGTGAGAAAGAATTTGAAGTCTCTCATGAAATAGAGGCAAGGAAAGAAAGAAAGGGGTGGGGAACAATACTTACGAAATGGAAAAGCTCAAGAAATAAACCCAACAAGAAGGGTTGAGCAAGACACCAAATCATACACAGCTTAGTAAATGCAAATATTAAAAATGAAGTTATTGATAAAATGTATCAGAGATGTTTTCTTAGAAATGAATAGCATGAAAGTGAAAGGAATTTGAGACACTGATTTAGAAAGAGAGCACTGTGTTAAAGTTAGTCTTCATTAAGTTTAGTTTTACCTACACCCTAATGTTACCTCATCTTAAAACTGAATTAGAGCTACTGCAGTGCATAAGCAGTGACTATTCCTAATATGCTCAGCATCAAGTTAGTTCAGTTTATAAAGAGTTCTTTACTAACACTCTTATACAAGAGTTTACAGAAACAAAACAAAATACTGTCTTTTAATGAAATTTTATGGACTGCAGTAGTCCCTCTCCCCTTATCTATGGGGATACATTCCAAAACCCCCCCGCAGATGCCTGAAACCAGACAGTATTGAACCCTATACATATACACCAGGTTTTTCCTATACACACATACCTCAGATAAAATTTATGAACTAGTCACACTAAGAGATTAACAATAACCAAAAATAAAATAGATTGTCACAATGTAAGTTCTGTGAATGTAGTCTATCAAAGTATCTTATTGTATTCTACTTCTTGTGATGATTTGTAAAATGATAAAATGCCTTGTGAGGAGATAGAGGTGAAGGACGTAAGCACTGTGATGTAACGAGAGGCTGTTGATGACCTCGGACACTAGGTCAGGAGGAGGACCATTTATCTGCTTCCAGGTCATGGTTGACTATGGGTAATTGAAACCATGGAAGGCACAACTGCAGAGAAGAGGGAATGACTATATTGCCTTTTACATATTCTAAGATGGTGTAGAGGCATTAATACATGGAAAGCATCAACATTTTGCAATGAAAATAATTGCTAAAGTTCCTCCTATTACCACAGGAATGCAGGCAAAATGAATAACCATTAATTGGCCATTACACCATCATCACTGGAATTATTTAGTATTAATAAAATATTTCACTTTGGATTGGTCATGTACTTATTACAGGGTTACAGCAGTTACTACAGTGCGATCATGAAAAACACCTGTTTCTTAAATTGGCTATAAAATCTCTTAGCTCAGCAATTTACAATAAGCTGATGCTGCTTTTTCAGGAGTGTGTGCAATTTTCTGGGTGACTTCTTAACTAGTGCAAAAACAATCTACTATGTGGGGGTAGCAGAAACCAAAAAACAGTTTTTTCCCCCTTTATTTTTATATCAATATGAACAGATACTCTATTTGTTAGATGCTTTGCCTCCCAAATGATACTGTTCTCTTTTCTCAAGGCTCATGTCGAGACCTATAAAACATTTAAAATAATTTAGAAGTACTCTAGATTTTTAAAATCTAACAATTAAAAAATAAATTCGATGTGGATTATCACAGGATTTCTTTATTTCTCCTATGGTATATTCAAATAAATAATATTTAGTTTTTTAAAAAGATTTTATTCATTTATCTGACAGAGGGAGGGACAGGAACACAAGCTGGGCGTGGTGGGAGAGGGAGCAGCAGATTGCACTGAGCAGGGAGTCCAATGCGGGGCGCACCATGACACAAGCTGAAGGCAGCCACTTAGCAACTGAGCCACCCAGGCACTCCAGAATATTTAGTATTCTTGACACAGTCATATGTGGCTGAACATTTCCTGTCACGTGTATCTAACCTAGTTGAGCATCATGGATTCCTACAGGAGCACAGTATCGTACCCCTGTCAAAACTGACAGAGCCATGTTATTGCTACCTACACAGATCAAGGACTTTTTAACAGCAATAGTATTTGATGTTTATAAGCACTTGAACTGCATTTTAGTTCTCACCCAAACTTTGGCAATGGGTGTTTCATAGCCTTTAACAAAATGGAAAAGGAAGATCAGAGAGCTATGGTGACATACCCAAGGTTAAGCAACCAGCAAATATCACAGCATAAATTTGAAAGTATGACTTTTGGAATCAAACCCAGCACTTTTCTATAATTTGATTTCTGTACCTGATTTGCCATTTTTGAATTATATATTCAAATAGCCAGCAGATATGTATACAAACTTTCAACTGCATTATATATAAGAGGTCTCACTTGGCTTCCCATGCTACCAGCTAAATATACCTATTCTGCCTTATAAAGTTTTAAAAATTGTCTATCAAAATGGCTGAAGGGCAAATAGTGATAACACCGAATTTTGGTGAAGATCAGAAAAACTGATCCTTCTCATGGTTTGCCAGTAAGAATATTAAGTAGTATCACCACTTTAGAAAACAGTTTGGGAGTGTCTTATAGAACTAACCAGGCACTTACTGTATGACTTAAGAATTGTACTTGGGCTTTTATCCCAGAAAATGATAACTTACGTTTACATGAAAACCTATACGTGAATATTTATAGCAGCTTTATTTGTAATAGCCCAACTGGAAACAACCCAAATATCCTTAAAATGTAAATGGTTAAACTGTGGTGTGTATCATGGAATCCTGCTCAGCAACAAAAAGGAACAAAACATTGATATGTACAACAACCTGGATATAATCTCAGGGGAACTATGCTGAGTTAAGAAAGACAATTCCAAGAGATTAGGAAGGGATAAGTGTGGTTACAGAGACAGCATTTGGTAACCGTGTCATCATGAAATAGTTCTGTACTTTGCTTGGGACAGATCTACAGGTGATAAAAACCACATAAAACATCCCCAAATGAGGGCATCCAAAATCAGTGAAATCTAAATAAGCACTGTGAATTGCAGTAACGTCATATTTTTTCTGGTGTTGATATTATAAATCATTTTTTGGAAGCAAATCTGAGAGTATTTCTAAAATTCAAAATGCCAATGTCCTTTGACATAAAGTACCAGATCTAAAAATGTATCCAAATAAATGTATATATACTTTTGAAGACTGTATAGCTATATCTATGTCTATATTCATTTTAGGATTAATAACAAGTATATTTACAATATTTTTAGTTTTTAGAACAATACCCTAAGGGTGCAACAATAGAGAAATGAATAAATTAAACCTCATCCACAATATGGGATACCAGATGAGCATGGACAATTTGATGTCTATCTACACATAAGTACAAATATCCAAAGAAAACCATATACTTAGGTGGAAAATAATAGTAATACAATATATATTGCAGTTTAACAACTGCTGTTAGGAATTACATCAGGGGTAGGAAGTGTCAGTAGTTGGGAATTTCACATTTTAATCTGTACAATTGTTACATTTTTCACTCTGAAAACAAATTCACTTATCACTAGTAAAATTTTTTTATTATAAAATATTGTAAAATTCATTAGGGAAAACAGTAAGGATTGATTTAGGAAGATATCTACCCTCCAGAGTAAGATGTATAATTATTACAATGTGCCCTTCTCTCTTTGGATTTATACTCAAGCTAAAATTATTTCTGTCCCTACTCAAATATTGCATAAAATTCCAACTGAAAATTAATAGAGTCAGTTTTGATGTATTTATTTACATATTTATTTAGAGAGAAAGAGAGCTCACTCATGTAAATAAGCAGAGGGGGAGGAAGAAGCAGACTCCCTGCTGAGTAGGGAGCCCAGGAACCTCAGATCATGACCTGAGCCCAAGGCAGATGCTTAACTGACTGAGACACCAGGTGCCCCAGTTCTAGATGTGTTTTTATTAGCAGAGATATATTTTTCCCAGGTTACTGATATGTCAAGTTTTTACTTAGGAAAACAAAACAAAAATGAGTTCATACATATCTTTTATAAGCACACAAATTCAAATTATTAATAGAAATAAAAGAGTGAAAGTGATGCACTTGATTTTATTATCGGGTCTAAGAAGGTCCATCAACTCCACCAAGTCATCCAAGTCATTTCAGGTTCCTTTTTTAGCTAAAGGAGATCACGGCTAAAAAGAAAAATGTACACAGATGCTGAGGATATGGTTTTAAGTACTGAGTTCTCAAACACTAGATAAAAATGAGGAAAAACAGAAGATGGGGAGGGAAAGGGTTTTACATATAGTCTTAAAAGAACTTCTCACATAAAGAAAAACTTATGCTTGCAATTTACAGAATACCACCATTTCCCCAATCTTTAAGAGTATCAATATACATTATTCTTCGAATCAATATTTCTGCATAAAATTAAGATCTACCTTTGTAATCTTTACTTGGTCTTTATGTTAAATTCAACAGGAAAAAACATGAACTAAATTAAAGAATACCTCCATTTTCTTTTCACCGATCCATTCCATGAACCCATAGCGAAACCTACCCAGCAGCTGATTTGCACGCAGTTCCTACTCATTCCCACATTGCAAATCTGTCCAAGCTTTGTACCAGGATTGCTGGTTTTTGTGATTTTGTTCTTCAGTTTAACTCAGAGATACTAAAGAACTAAAGTGGTTTTAAGTTAGCGAATCTTGTGCTACTCGCATTTGATTAATGATTAGTAAAATGCCTGGTACTTCAACAATGTATTTCTAGACGAAATGCTAAAGTTGGAAAAAGATTCTCTACTGTCCAAAATCCTAATTATCTCATTTAAGAGAACAGATCTAGACTGTGCAGGGGTCTGAGCTTCAGAAGCATGAAACATTTCTTTTCATTAGGCTAAAAGCCTTGGAGTCCTGAGGTCTCTTTCTTACTCACACTTCACATCCAGTCCCTCAACAAATTCTAAAGATGTCACTTTCAAGATACATGGATTCCTTCCACTCTGATCTCAGCTGCTACCAGCGGTGGCAGCTGTCTTTGCCACATGCCTGAATTACTAGCTAGTCTCCTAAACTGTGTCTTCTCAAGGTCTCTGCAGCACAGCAGCCTTAGAGGTCCCCTCTAAGCATACAAGAGGTCACATCACTCCTCCGCCCAGAGCTCTCCATGGCTTTCCTCTCACCAGTTAAAGGGCCAGGGCTACTGAATGCGAACAGGACCTGCAGGGCTTGCAGGCCACCTTTCACCATTTATCTCTGTGATTCCCATCACTCTCCTCTCACACTGTTCCAGCCCCACTACCACTCCTCGATGTTTTGAAAATGCCCAGGCATGATCCCACCGTGGAGCTTTTTGCAACCATTGTCACAGTTTCCTGGCTCTCCCTTACTTTGGATATATTAATGCCTCGTTTTCTCATGTCCTCAAATCTTTTTTCAAATGTTGCCTTCTGAGGTAGGCTTTCCCTGTCACCCTCTCTAAAATTTCTGTACACTTCTCACTCTTTAAATTTTTTTTTAAGTTTTATTTGTCAGAGAGAGAGAGAGAGAGAGAGAGCACAAGCAGGGGGAATGGCAGGCAGAGGGAGAAGCAGGCTCCCTCCAAGCAAGGAGCCCGATATGCAACTCGATCCTAGGACCCTGGGATCATGACCTGAGTCAGAGGCAGATGCTCAACAGACTGAGCCACCCAGTCATCCCAAGTCCCCTTTTTGATGCATTGCTTTTGTCTCCGCAATAATCATTACTAATGTAGGGAGGTGGGGTGTAGAATATAAAATGTTTATTTCATTTATTGTCACTTTCCATCACTAGAATGTGAACTCCAGGAGGGCAAATTTGTCTTTGTTCACTGCTTGTCCATAATTGTCACTGGTAATCAGAACTTGCTCAAGGTGTAGTTTATGAATGAATTTGTTCAAAGAATGCTATATGCTATACTACTGGAAAAAAAAAATAACTTCAATCCTTCTCAGGTAACTCTTCTGAGAGTATTTGTCCTCCATGGGAGCAAGGTATCAGGAGAGTAGGGAAGGCATCAAGCAACTACAACTGCTAATAATGAATTCACTTCCCCTAAAATGGCCAGAAAGCAAGCTTCCTTTGCCAGTCCAGGATCCTTCCATACAACATTGGCATCAGGTCAAATAGGTAGCCTTCACATGGTATTTATCTCTAGTTTGCACAAATCAGCTCCCAGTTGGGCAGGACTCAACACATGTGTAACCTGGTGGGCTCAGTACAATCTCTGCTTACCATAAAATACTATTCCATCCTTTTGTGACAGCATCTCTTCCTTGAAGACAGCACAAATCTATTCCAATTTTTTCTCCAGCATGTGTGTGGGTAATTACTCTTTCCTTCATTTGCATGTATTTTTTTTTTCATTATATTTAGTTAACTGGAGAAGGAAGACCTGTAACCACGGCAACCTGGGGAGGGGCATGTGTTTCAGTCTTAGCTCTGCCCTCTGCTCCATTTTCTTGAGCTCTGAATGTGTTCTTGGCTTAAATTTCTGCACGTGCAAGCTCTCCAGTCTGCTCTTTCTTAATATACCAGTTTCTCTTAATACTCTCCCTTCCCAATTTATTGATTTAATTGACATATTCTATTTCTATTTTTTAAGCCTAATATACTCTGTCCTTCAACACAATTTCCATTCTATTCAAATTCTTTTTATTCAATAGTCTAAGCCTTAGTTTCCTAATCTATATAGTCAATGTTCTAACAAAGATAATCTTTAAGATTTCTTCAATATCTGAAAGTCTATAATGTTTCTAAAATATCAACCCCAAAGATGCTAGCCAGTCCACAGGAATCCTAAACTTTAGTTCTCCATTTTCATTTGAAGATATGAAGAAATCAGCATTTCCCCTAGATAGAAAGTATCTGGTGAGTTTGAATTATGCCATGCCTTCACTATATTGGACATGTTTTTTCTCCATATATCATGGTCATCCTGACTATACGCTATACAGAAATCACAGGTAACAAACTGCCATATATATATTGCAGGATTCATTCTACTATGGAAATATTAACAAAGTAAACATAGTTTTCCAAATCCAGAATAAAGACTTTGTTTTTAGGTCCTGGCTATACACATTGATACACTGGGAATTCCCAATTGCTTGGAGGACAGTGAAGCCAAGCAAAGTTGGCTCCTTGTTGCCAACATTGGAGTAATAGGAGTGGTGATGTATCAGCAGTGACACAACTCATGATAGTGCTTGTGTGGTAATGGAAGTGAGGTGATGGGGATAGTGTTGCTGGTGGTGGTGATAGTATTTCTTAGGAGTGTGTTATAGATCAGGCACTTAGCTAAATGCACTAAGTGCAGAATACTGCTTACTACACAAAATAATCCTATAATGCAGTAGTTACTAATATCCCCATTCTATAGAAAGTCATTCTGAAACGGAAAGTTTTAGTAACTTGTTCAAGAGACTGCTAAATGATGAATGGCATTTCTTTGACTCAAAGGTAAATCAGCCTGACTCCAAAACCAGGCTTGTAACCACCACAACGCCAAAGAGTTTACAATAGATTTTTAAGGAAACATTATAAAAACTAGGAACAAGTGCTATTCTGCTAAATAATGACACTCCTTTTTGCTTTCCCCACTAAGAGAGAAAAAGTTCTTTCAGGTGATTGAGAATTTGAGTAGCAAATTCTTAATATAGTCTAAACACAACCTCCCCCAAATTCTGTAGGTTTCTTAATTGAATTAGTTACATAATTCTATGTGAAGTCAAAACTCTTTGCCTAGTACTTTATCATCCTACATTGCAGGTGAAAGCTTCTCACATTTTATATATACAAATGGTCTCCCACACATATATCTATATAGATCTGTATATTACACAGATCTATATATGATATACTTCATCGACGCTGTTTCTAGAATAGATATTTGTTACTTTCTTTACAGTAGCTCATGGAATCTCTTTACTTGAATGACCTTTCTGTTTACATAGCTTTTTTTTTTTTTAAGTTTTTTACATAGCATTTTGTGTCTGCCTCTGCTCAACTACTGAAATACAAACAGCTAGCAGTAACGTAATGTGAGATCACTCATGTTAAAGTGCATATGAGGTAAGAAACCATGATTTTATGCATCCTTATAACCACAGGCTCTCTGTAAGTAAGTTCCACTTGTAGGTGGAACAGGTGCTCAGTAAATAAAAACCAAATACTTGAAAAATATAATTGGGTACAATCAGAAACACACACACACACACACCCCTCCTTCTCTACCTGAAAAGAGAATGATTCAGTTTAACTTTTAGTTCAATAAAACTGGCATATATAAAATGAGTAAAAGAAGTATAAAGAGTATGATGTTCATGGTGAGTAGATGAAGAGATGTTTTCCCAATTCTTTGTAAATATTACATTCACAAATTGCTTCATTTGAAGCAACATTAACTGGCAAAACTGAGTTATAGCCTTTTATATGATCAGTCAACCAATAATGGAAATATACTCTGAAAATTTTAAATTATGTTCCAAAAACACATGCTTTACTCCATTTATAAATATGTTCAATGAACACTTAGGGCACTCTAGACCCTATTCTGGGTGTGGGGATTCAGCAATAAATAAAATAGGTAAAATTCTTGCTCTCATGAAGCCTGAATATTGTAGTGCAAACCTAGTAGAATATAACTTATATTTTATTTGAAAAAAAGAAAAGAACCAATGGGATCCCAATGTTAAAGCTGTTGTGATGGTGGCTGCAATGTGTGTGTGTGTGTGTGTGTGTGTGAATGTTTCTTTTCTTTGAGCTAAAAAATCAAGTAGGAAGAGCTGATACGTGTAACTCATTAATCAGATACACTCTGGGAACCTTACACATAAGAGTATAATAAAGGTGAAAAAAATCTTTGTAAATTATATTATTCAGTTATCTATTAGAATGCCAGGAAACACCAGAGGGTAACACAGAATAACCTTTTACCAGCTCCCTTTCAATACTACTAATATAATTACAAATGGAAATATCTTTAGGAGTTCTGAGTATACACTGGAGAAACATCAAAATGGTTGGTGTAAATAGAAATAGCATAGAGAAAATAGATAGTATACATTTAGTTAGAAAGCTACAGAACAGATCCAGAATAGAGAGGCTACATTTTACATCCTGTATTTCTAATTCTCAACTTAGGCAAAATATCCATATTTATTTTTTAAATGATTATTGTGATCAAGCCTCTATTCTTTATATGTGCTTCAGAAGTATCTGTTTTTCCTGGCTGTGTAATACTCTATGATAGGAGATTGCTAACATTTCTTAATCATTTCTGTTGAACATATTAGCTGTTTTGAAATTTTTATTCTAGATTTATAAGCCAATAAATATGAATAGTCAGAAATTATAGAAAAATAGGTTCCTATTTTTCACCTATCAGAGTTTTTCTGAAAAATATAATGCTACCAAAGGCTTAATGGGAGTTAACACTTAAAATAGATTCATGGAGTACAGATTGAAAATAATTTAATTAGAAAGAAATTAGAAGCCAGAAATGTTATGAACCATAATAAGCAATTGTAGAAGTTATCAAACTATTCAAAAGTGGCCCCCACTTTTGAGCCACATAATATTCTATTTAAAAATGTTAGAATATATGAAAAAATATAATGCAAAACTTCACTACTTAAAAATATGAAATAATTTTATGCTCCAAAGCTTAACATGAAAAAAAAGTTATGAATGTCTAGGTGTTAGTTTCATAGCTGTGTAACTGAATGCCAGATATATAGTCTACAAGAAAGTGTTGCTTTTCTCCCTCAGAAGCTCTGTCATCCCTATGGTTTTGCTTTTCACCCAACTCTGCCATTACCTTACCCCAGGCAAGTCAATCCTATATTGTTAGTTGCAAACAGTTGAAGCCACTCTAACTAGTTTAGGTTGTCAGAGGATTTATTAAAGTTTGTTAGGTAGCTGACCAAATGGTTGAAACAAATACGAATAAGCTTCAGCAGAGGTATAATGAGACTGCTGCTCCTTCCAAGCCCATTGCCTTTCCTGAGTCATGTACCCGACCACACACCCTTGCTGCAGCTCAAAGCTGAAGGTCTCTCCACAAACACCAAAGTAAAATGAAATCTCTGCATTGTCTCCTTCCTCCTTCATCTCACTTCAGTGACAAATCTCTCCTAGTGTGCATGTGATTGGAAGGGCCTAGTGGCAAGGAAGCTGGGTAACTTGAGTCCCAATACATGCCAAGACGACAAAACCTATAATAATGGACATTTTCCTATAGGAAAAGACTAATATTCATAAGGCCTTAGCTTTTTGACCTGCAAAATGAACACTATATACCCTACCTCACAGGACAAGGGTTGTCAAAAACATCAAGTGAAATAACTGATGTAAAAGTAATTTGACAAGGTAACGCTATATGAGATTGAAATTTTAGGTGACTATCCCAGACCAAATCCTTTCAGAAGGAAGGGTGGAACGGGTTGAGGAGTAACAGTAAGTGTTGGTAATTTGTATCTTCCAAAATCTTTTAGGGATAGTGATTGTGTAGTTTTGTTTAAAAAATTTTTTTTTCCAGATAACTAAAGACACGTGTAAGCTTAACTATTCAGTTGCACTGTGACTTTGACAATCCTATTTTAATTCTCTGAGCTTTAACAATTTTCTATGTAAAATGAAAGTGTAATCATATATGTTTGAGAAATTTTAGCTCTGTAATTATATAAGACCAGGTTACCCAGCTGGAAAATATCTAAACCTTACCCTTTTATCAATTTACTCAAAAGGGCGTGCCTTGGGATGATTCTTCGTACTCTCATAGATGCAAGGATTCAAACTCCTATAACCAAGGTAGCCCATTTGGCTATAATTCTGGGGCTTGGGTCAACTGTAGCTCATAAAACCATCTTATTTTCTCTAAAAAGAACAATTGCTGATAATGATTACTAACCCTTCGGTTCTCATTTTTTGAATTACTGAAATTTTGAAAAACACTCTCACCTGAGTCCATACAAAACCAACTATAAATTGATCATTATTATTTTTAGCATAGACATTGGTGTTTAAAAGCACACCAGATATAACAAATTTGAGGAAACACTGAACCAGCCTATTTGCTAATTGATGAATAATATGAAGTCATTGATCCTACAAGGATCTTACAAATCCTTATCCCATTTAAGGACTGAAAATTCTCAAAGGTTAATTTAGAAAGTCTAAATAACATCTTTTACTCCAACATGGATTCAGAGGACTAAGATCAGGTTATTAGACAAAATAATCTCTCAGAATCTAAATCCTCCCAGATAGAAGTCCAGTGTGCTCTTCACCACGTCTGTCTCTTTTTCAGTTAATTGTGTATACCTGATAGCAAAACTTGCTTCTGCAAAGCTACTTATTTTCATATAAACTTTACATTTCAAAATTTTTATTATTTAACAGTACATTTGATTTTGAGTTATCAATCATTATCCCCTTACTGTGAACTCAATATAGTGAAACGTTTCTCCACAATCCTCTATTATACATGTTCAAATATATTATGCCATTCAAATTTTTCAATTGCTTTCAGACAACTGTGTAAATTACAATGATAAATTGAAATAGGTAATCTAATGTCCTTATTCAGCATAAAGTATTATTTATCAAAGATAATTAGGCATAGCACTATTTCCAAGACAAAGTCTAATATGCATAGTAATGTGCCTCACAAAGTGTGTTCTTTAGAACACGAATTTTTAAAAATATTCTACAGAGGGAAGTTCCACATTGCAATATATCCGGCAAACATTGCATAGTTTATTCTTTCTTGAGGTTCAGCATGAACAAAACTAAATACTCTGAGTAGCTTTGCAGTAAGGAAGCCCACTCTTCTACAGTCTTCCAAACTTAGCTGATCATAGAGTCTACTTTTCGTGCATAACCTATTCTACTCAATGAGCCTGCCTGTCAAAGTCATGTTAGCCTCTTGACTCCCTGTGCTTTCCACATAGGGTCTATTCCTGAGAACAGACCTTCAGTGTTATGGTCAGTCTCGTTAATACTACATAGGGAATGGATACATCACCTATGAACTTTAGACTTGCTTCCTGTCACTATTCATCTCCATCAAGTGCTCCGATGATACACAAACATCAATTGTACTTGAAAGTACTTACCTCTACACTCTACTGTAATCACAGTAAGAGCAAAGGTTATTTATCTCATCATCAGTCTCTTCTCAGAATCTTCCTTTGTTTCTGTCATGTACTTTGTAATGGCTATTTGCAGAATCCTCAGAGAAAGGTGGCTTAGGGGTAGGAATTGGGTCTCTTTCATTGTTGTAATCCCACTAGTCTTTAACACAATATCTGAACATACTAGTTTCTTTACCCATATTGTCTTTGTATGTATTATTCTTCAATACATATTCAATGTACATACACTATCTTAAATTAGAAGTTAGAATCATTTAAATGGGAAAAACACATTAAAGGCAAGCATAATACAGAATTATTATGCATTTAAAACATTAGTAAAATACTGCTCTGAAACTTGCTCAAGGTCCATTCCATTCTTTGACACCCTTGTCATGTTGCCTAGGGGACACTTTACCCTGCTACTTCTACTCCACCCAAACCAAATATTCCATATGTCATGTTTTGACTGTTTTCTAGCCTCTACTAGGCTAGTCTTCTGTCCTCGTTATTATAGAGACAATATCTGACTTTTAGGTGTTTTGACTTAGAATTTTTTTACTTTACAATGGTAGGAAAGCAATATGCATTCAGTAGAAACCACGCTTTAAATTCTGAATTTTGATCTTTTCCTGAACTAGCAATACACAGTCTAATACTTTCTTGTGATGCTGGGCAGAGGCAGTGAGTTGCAGCTCCCACTCAGCCCCACCATCACGAGGGTAAACAAACTGATTGACTCACAACAATTCTATACCCATCCAGCCATTCTGGTTTTCACTTTCAGTACAGTAGTCAATAAATTACATGAGATATTCAACTCTTTATCATAAAATAGGCTTTGTGTTAGATGACTTTGCCCAACTATAAGCTAGTGTGAGCATTCTAAGCATGTTCAAGTTTCGCGAGGCTAGCTACGGTGTTCAGTAGGTTACACGTATTCAATGCATTTTTGACTTAAGACACCTTCAGGTCATGATGAGTCTCTTGGAACATGACTCTACTGTAAATTTAAGAAGATCTGTACTAATAGGATTTATTTATAATGAAGTGTTAATGGAATGCACTGTTCCTCTTGCCAAACATTAGCAATTCAATGTGAGGTTTTAATAACATGAAAAGTCAGGTTTGGGTATGAAATTTCAAACACTATAGTCAGTGTCCACAATTCAACTCCTAAAGATATCATGTGAATTAATTACTTCCTAGAACTTGACTATATATAGTCGAGCAAACTCCTTATTCTTAATAATTATAAAGTATGTTCAAAATAGTCTTTAAGCTGTTCCTAATGATCACATCCTCTAATCTACAACTATTAGAGACATAATTCAGCAATGCCCCACATCATCCATAAAAGCCAAATGACCCAGACAAGGTAATTCTCCTTTACCATATCTAAAACAATAAATGTGGGGAACCTGGGTGGCTCAGTGGGTTAAAGCCTCTGCCTTCGGCTCAGGTCATGATCTTAGGGTCCTGGGATCAAGCCCCACATTGGGCTCTCTGCTCAGCGGGGAGCCTGCTTCCCCCTCTCTCTCTGCCTGTCTCTTTGCCTACTTGTGATCTCTGTCAAATAAATAAATAAAATTTTTAAAAATAAATAAATAAATAATAAAACAATACATGCTATTCCAGTGCTGTAGCCAGTATTATTATTAGGAGCTTCTACTATATTAAAGGCAATGTTCTGATTACGCAGGAGGTATGGGGATAACAATAATCCTTAAATTAAAATAAAATACTACCCAAACAAGCAAAATACTGTTTTAAGTGTGATGCTCTTGCTCTACACAAATCAACATCGTATACTC
>JAQQSY010001930.1:0-14026 GCA_028646535.1 Procyon lotor
CAATCAAGAAATGGGCAGAAGATATGAACAGCCATTTCTGCAAAGAAGACATCCAAATGGCCAACAGACACATGAAAAAGTGCTCCACATCACTCAGCATCAGAGAAATACAAATCCAAACCACAGTGAGATACCACCTCATACCCGTCAGAATGGCTAAAATTAGCAAGTCAGGAAACGACAGATGTTGGCGAGGATGCGGAGAAAGGGGAACCCTCCTACACTGTTGGTGGGAATGCAGGCTGGTACAGCAACTCTGGAAAGCAGTATGGAGGTTCCTCAAAAAGTTTAAAATAGAGCTACTCTATGACCCAGCAATCACACTATTATTTACCCTAAAGATATAAGCGTCGTGATCCGAAGGGGCACGTGCACCCGAATGTTTATAGAAGCAATGTCCACAATAGCCAAACTATGGAAAAAACCTAGATGTCCATCAACAGATGAATGGATAAAGAAGATGTGGTACATATATACAATGGAATACTATGCAGCCATCAAGAGAAACGAAATCTGGCCATTTGCAATGACGTGGATGGAACCGGAGGGTATTATGCTAAGCGAAATAAGTCAGTCAGAGAAAGACAATTATCACATGATCTCTCTGATATGAAGAATTTGAGAGGCAAGGAGGGGGTTTGTGGAGGGGGGTGGGGGAGAGAAATGAAACCGGAAGGGATGGGGAGGGAGACAAACCACAAGAGACTCCTAGACTCACAAAACGAACTAAGGGTGGCTGGGAGGAGGGAGGGTAGGGATAGGGTGGCTGGGTTGTGGACATTGGGGAGGGTATGTGCTATGGTAAGTGCTGTGAAATGTGTAAGCCCGACGATTCACAGACATGTACCCTGGGGCAAATAATACATTATATGTTAATAAAAAAAATAAATAAAAAAAGAGAGAACTTAAAAAAAAAAGAGCAAAACGTTCTGAGGAACAACTAGTGGAAGGGAGTGGTTGCGGGCCCGGGCCTGGGCCCACGCTCCCAGGAAGGACACACGACTTGCCTCAAAGAGAAACTGGTGGGGGAGTGGGGTCCAGTCTGTGGTTCAGGAACCTGCAGTTTTCTGAACCTTGCAACATTTTGTGGGCGGGGCACCCTCCTGGAAGTGAGACCATAAGGTAATTCACAAGGTAATTGGCTCTCTCTGTTTGACTTATTTCACTCCGCATAATCACTTCCAGTCCTATCCATGTTGATACAAAAGTTGGATATTCGTCCTTTCTGATGGAGGCGTAATATTCCGTTGTATATATGGACCATATCTTCTTTATCCATTCATCTGTTGAAGGGCATCTTGGTTCTTTCCACATTGGGGTGCATGTGGCCCTTCTTTGTAATGCATCTGCTTCTTTGGGGTAAATACCCAGTAGTGCGATGGCAGGGTCATAGGGTAGCTCTATTTTTAATTTCTTGAGGAATCTCCGCACTGTTTTCCAAAGTGGCTGCACCAGCTTGCAATCCCACCAACAGTGGAAGAGGGTGCCCCTTTGTTGTTTACTGTCCTGTTGATTTTGGCCATTCTAACTGGTGTAAGGTGGTATCTCAGTGTGGTTTTGATTTGAATCTCCCTGATGGCTAAAGATGATGAACATTTTTTCATGTGTCTGTTAGCCATTTGTATGTCTTCTTTGGAGAAATGTCTGTTCATGTCTTCTGTCCTTTTTCTGATGTGATTATTGGTTTTGTGAGTATCCAACTTTTGTATCAACATGGACGGGACTGGAAGGGATTATGCGGAGTGAAATAAGTTAAGCAGAGAGAGCCAATTACCTTATGGTCTCACTTATGTGTGGAGCATAAGGAAAAACATGGAGGGCATTGTGAGAAGGAAGAAAAGGGGAAATGGTTGGAAATCAGACGGGAATATGAACCACGAGAGACTGTGGACTCTAAGCAACAAACTGAGGGTTTTGGAGGGGAGTGGGTGGGGGTTGGGAGAACCTGGTTGTGGGTATTGAGGGTGGCACGTATTGCATGGAGCACTGGGTGTGGTGCATGAACAATTAATATTGTAACACTGAAAAAATAAAATAAACATATTTTGGGGGAAAAAATAACTGTGGCATGTTGTGTAGCCCTTTCCATGCCCTTGCTCTTTTTCAAAGCTACCTTCGCCTTTTGAGCAATTCTGAGCCATTCTCCCAGAGCAAGCTCCCTTATTTTGAAACTAGGGAGTGTGGCAGAGTCCTTCAGGGAATGTGGGATAGGTATGGCCTCCGAGCCCCTCAAAGATTGGTTCTAGAACTATCTGGATGGTGAGAGGGCTAGGGCCTATTAAGGCATGCAGCAAAGCATGTTTATGGGTAGGCTGGGCAGGTGGTTTGGGATGGTTGTGGCCTCATTTCTGGGGCAATACAAACAATCTGAGACATCTCATTCCCAGAGGGAGCCCGTTCGTGTTCCAAATGCAGATATTTGGCCTTTGTGTGGCCATTCCCACCACCTTGCTAGGTTTCTAACAAGCTCTTGGTTATAGTCCATGGCAATGGGACTCAGACTCACACTGCCGGCCCTCAGGGACTGCTGGTGAGTTCACACTCTAGTTCTGTGCTATGCAAGTCAATCAGTGTCTGGTATCTCCCCCACCCTGAAAAACAAAACAAAACAAAGCAAAACCAAGCCAAACCAAACCAAAACTGGTTCTGCAGTCCCCAATGCTTGCTACTCAACCAGCAGTGGCAAAATTAGTGATCGGCAGCCAGATTCCAGATCACCCTTAAACCGACATGCATTCTGGAAAGCAGGAGGGTCCCATATGTGACATATGCTTTAGGAACTGCCCAAAGCAGAAAGATCCCTTGCAAAGAATACCGCCTAACACATCTCCATATGACACAAACTACATCTATAACATACAAAACACACACCACATACACACCTCTCAAGAACTGCACACACACACACACACACACACACACACACACACACACACACCACAGCACCACCACAAAGCTACACCCACAGGCTCACCACACTTATATATACCACACATACATCACTCAAGCCAGAACACCTATCAGACTCACATCACATTCAAACAAAAGAGTCTCATGCACCCACACACCACACCACAACTACTCATATAAATAGCACAGACACGGGGCACCTGGGTGGCTCAGTGGGTTAAAGCCTCTGCCTTCGGCTCAGGTCATGGTCTCAGGGTCCTGGGATTGAGCCCCGCATCGGGCTCTCTGCTTAGCAAGGAGCCTGCTTTCTTCTCTCTCTGCCTGCCTCTCTGTCTACTTGGGATCTCTTCCTCTCTGTCAAATAAATAAATAAAATCTTTAAAAAAAAATAGCACAGACACTTACAAACACTCATATGCACACAGACACACCAGGCACACACCGATACACCACACTCAGCCCAACATACCACCCAGAAACATACCGCACATACACCGTGCATAGAGTGCATGAGTAACCCAGGCACAACATATATACCACAGATACACTGCACGTGTATCATACGTACACACCACACATGCCCACACCCATACCCACTACACAAACAACCAAGATACACCATGCAAAACACAGCTCCATCGCACAACAACCACACATACAGCACACAAAATACACACCACGTACACAACACTCAAGAAAGCACAGACACTTCTCCAAAGAAGACATACAAATGCCTAACAAACACATGGAAAAATTTTCATCCTCATTAGCCATGATGTTGATTCAAATCAAAACCACACTGACATACGACCTTACACCAGTTCAAATGGCCAAAATCAACAGGACAGTAAACAACAAATGTTGGTGAGGATGTGGAGAAAGGAAAATCCTCTCACTATGAGTAAGTTGGTGCAGCCACATTGGAAAACAGTGCGGAGATTCCTCAAGAAATTAAAAGTAGAGCTACTCTATGACCCTGCAATTGCACTACTGTGTATTTACCCCAAAGAAGCAGATGCAGTACAAAGAAGGGCTCCAATGTTCCCCAACGTGCCCTAGTGTTCATAGCAGCAATGGCCACAATCACCAAACTGTGGAAAGAACAAGATGCCCTTCACAGATGAGTGGATAAAGAAGATATGGTACATATATACAGTGGAATATTATGCCTCCATCAGAAATGATGAATATCCAGCTTTTGTATCAACATGGACGGGATTGGAAGAGATTATGTGGCATGACATAAATCAAGCGGAGAGAGTCAATTATCTTACGGTCTCACTTACATGTGGAGCATAAGGAAAAACATGGAGGGCATTGTGAGAAGGAAAGGAAGGGTGAATGGGGTCAAATTGGAGGGGGAGATGAACCGTGAGACTCTGAGCAACAAACTGAGGGTTTTGGAGAGGAGCGGATAGGGGTTGGGAGAGCCTGGTTGTGGGTATTGAGGGGGGCACGTATTGCATGGAGCACTGGGTGTGGTGCATGAACAATTGATCTTGTAACACTGATAAAATAAAATATACTTATTTGTGAAATAAAAACCAAAAACAACCCCACAAAAAACCCCACAAAATCTTTAAGGGTTTTAATTTCAGCTAACTAACATATGGTGTAATATTAATTTCAGGTGTAAAATATGTTTCTTACTTTGTCTCCTTTTTTTTCTTTTCCCTTTCTTTGTTTTAAATTCCACATATGAGTGAAATAATATGGTACTTATCTTTCTTTGACTGACTTATTTCACTTAGCATTATACTCTCTGTCTCCATCCATGATTTTGCAAATGGTAGGATTTTATTCTTTATATATTGTATATAATGCTTCTATAAATATTAGGGTGCATCACCTTGAATGAATATTTTGTACTTTTGGGGTAACAATCTAGTAGTGCATTTGCTGGGTTGTAGGGTAGTTCTATTTTTAACTTTTTGAGGAAACTCTATGCTGTCTTCCAGAATGGCTGCACCCGTTTGCATTCCTACCAACAGTGCAAGAGTGTTCCCCCTTCTCCACATCCTCATCAATACCTGTTTTTTCTTGTGTTATTGTGACTTTAGCCATTCTTACAGGTGTGAGGTGATATCTCATTGTAGCTGTGTTTTACATTTCCTTGATGATGTGATGTTCAGCATCTTTCTGATAGCTATCTCTTTGTCTTCTTTGGAGAAATGTCTGTTCATGTCTTCTGCCCACTTTTTTAACTGGATTATTTGTTTTTTGGGTGTTAAGTTTAATAACTTCTTTATATATTTTGGGTCCAAACCCTTTATTGGATGTCATTCGCACATATCTTCTCCCAGTCCATAGGTTGCCTTTTTGTTTTGTTGGGTTTCCTTTGCTATGCATAAGCTTTTTATTTTTATATTGTCCCAATAGTTTAGTTTTGCTTTTGTTTCCCTTGACTCAGGAGACATATCTAGAAAAAAGTTGCTGTGGCCCATGTCACAGATGTTACTGCCTGTGTTCTCTTCCAGGATCAAAACAAAAAATCTTAATGCAGCTGGTCTACACTAGGCTGAGCAAGCCGTCAGGTCACTCTATCTTAGAAAGGTGACCAATTAAGCATGGTTCTCTGAGAGTGCTTATTACAACTCAGATTTTGTGGAAATGTGATATTTTTGTTGGCAGGATGATCTTTTTCACACGTTTCCTCCTTAGTTTCCTAAATGTGGGAGGGGAGCCTTTGCTGGCTTAATTCAAATAAGTAGCATTATAATCCAGTTGGGCCACAGGATCTCTCAGGGCATACACTTATAGATATAACTGTGTTGCCCCGAGAGGACTTTATGACCCCAAACTGCATGGTTTATGACTGACAGTAGCCTCAGGGAATGGGATGGAGTGGTATTATGAACTAGCTCTTTCTGGCTAGAACTGGGTACCACTCATAGAGAGGGTGCGCTTATCCCTGGGGTGAGTTGGGGAGCATGGAAGAAATCGTTCAAGGAGCAATGTAGGGAAACTGGGCAGTTCATCAGTGTCTTGTACTTTCAGTCCTTCTTCTCGTAGAGGAGTAATTTTGTTTGACACGAATTCCCAAAATGCCTGACACACCGACATGCAAGTGAGCCCAAACCTATCCCAGAGCCTAGTGAGAATGAGCTGAAAGTTTGAACTCGCTTCTACCCTCAGCACCATTCCTTGTTCCCACCTGAATAGACTTTCTCCCATGAATGTGTTGGTGGGAGCTAGGGGTTTGGGAAAAGTTCAGGAATTTGCATTAAATTTACTCCATAATTCTCAAGTGGGAGAAGGAGAGTTGTTTAAGGGGAACTGGTTTCTTGTCTTGGCTAGAGGCTTGACACATCTTAAGCTCTCCTCTTATTTCTCAATCTCCCAAACAGAGCAGTCAGCTGTTGGTTGGTGGTGATGACAGGGATATTTATTCTGTGACCAAACCAAAATTGGTGAATTGGGAGGACCTTGAGAAAAGTGATTGGGAAGCCTGGGGAAAGGTATTGCTCTATCTTTGCAGAGTTGGAGTCAACACAGAGACATTATTTTATGTGGCTACCAAAATCATCACTAGGGAGTAAGACTCACTGATTTAGAAATTGAAGAAATCATAGAGATTTCTCTTTGTTTTAAAGATTAGACCCTGAGATTCAATGAAATTTATTATTGCTTAAGATCACACAAGAAATGATGAAACCAGATTCAGAACCCAGGTCTTGTGGCTATTAGTCCAGTGTGATTTCTGCTATGCTATGCTGCTTCTCAAAGTAGCTTTCTTATGATTCACTCATCTGTTTAGTCATCAAATATATGACTGTGTCCAGAGCAGTGATATGTAGCTAAAACCACATGCAATGAACAAAGCAGACAGATATTGTACTCATGGAGCTTAAGTGTAGTGAGAAGGCATATTAAAAATAATTATTAGCATTTTGGGGGGCGTGCCTGGGTGGCTCAGTCATTAAGCATCTGCCTTTGGCTCAGGTCATGATCCCAGGGTCCTGGGATCAAGCCCTGCATCAGGTTCCTTGTGCGGCATGAAGCTTGCTTCTTCCTCTCCTTTTCCCCCTGCTTGTGTTCCCTCTTTTGCTATCTTTCTCTGTGTCAAAAAATAAATAAAATCTTCAAAATAAATAAATAAATAAAATAAAATAAAATAATTATTAACATTTTTATTAAAGATTTATTTATTTATTAGAGAGAGATTGAAAGAGCACAACGGGGAGGAGCAGAGGGCGAGGGAGAGACGGTCTTAAGCAGACTCCATGCCAATCATGGAACCCAATCTGGGGTTTGATTTCACAACACTAAGATCATTAACTAAGCCAAAACCAAGACGCTTAAGCAACTGTGCCACCCAGGCGCCCCTAAACAAAGAATTATTATAGAGTGATCAATGCCAAGAAGAATTAGAGGATGCTTTTAAGTTTATAAATGCAGGCCTTACTTAGCACAGGTGGCAGGAATAGTGATTAGATCTTGGTTTTTATTCCTTGGAGAAGTGACATTTAAGCCAAGTCTTGAAGAATCAGAGTAGAGGATAGTGAGGTAAAGGGCCCGGGATATAGGAAGAGAAATCCTGGCAGACCTGTGCAAAGGTCCTAAGGCAGTACAGAGAAGGAGTTTTGAAATGACTGAGAGCAGACCCATGGCCTAGCGTGTAATTAGAGAGAGAAGGATGTAAAATGATTTGGGAAGGTAGGCAGAGTTTGATCTTTCAGAGCCTTGTAAGCCATGGTCAGAATTCTAGACTTTAACCTATGTTAAAGGGCTTTATTTTATTTTGTTTTATTTTATTTTTTAAAAGATTTTATTTATCTGACAGAGAGAGACACAGAGAGAGCAGGAACACAAGCAGGGGGAGTGGGAGAAGGAGAAACGGGCTTCCTGTGGAGAAGGGAGCCCAATGAGCCACCCAGGCGCCCCTAGGAGGGCTTTAAACATAGAGTGTTATGATCATATTTGTAAAGGATCGCTGAGAAGACTGCACTGGTGGGGAGCAAAAGTGGATTCAAGGAATTACTTAGACTATTGTGACAGCTCAGGTGAAAGAAGATGGTGGCTTAGACCAAGGAAGGTATAGTGAATGTAGAGAAAGATGAAGAAGACATCCAAAGATATTGAGAAGGTAAACCCACAGAATTTGACATTAAATGGGTAGTAAAAATGAGGAAGAGGGAAAGTATTAAGAGTTTGGACACAGTTGTACCCAGGTGGCTCAGTTGCTTGAGCATCTGACTCTTGGTTATGGCTCAGGTCATGATCTCCTGGGTTGTGGGATTAAGCCCCATGGCAGGGTCCACACTCAGCAGGGAGTCTATTTGAAGACTCTTGCCTCCTGCCCCTTCCCACACACACATGTGCACTCTTTCTCTGTCCTCTCGCTCTCTCTAAAAAAAACCCAAATAAATCATTAAAAAAATGAGTTTAGACACATTAAGTTTTAGGGGCCCAAGAGACAAAGGGAAGAAGATACAGAGAAGGCAGTTGGCTATACAAGACTACAATGCAGGAAAAAAGTAAGCCTTAGAAATAGAAATTTGGGGGTAAGTTCATAGAGCCCATAATTGGAACCCTGGAAAAGATCATTGAGGAAGAAATAATAGGCCAAGAAGAAAAAAGACAAATAAAGGAAATAACCAGAGTTTATTCCATTGCAAGAAATAACCTATGCCTAAGAACATATAACAACTTTATTTTTGAGATCTGTGCTCATTAACCTATTGTTTCTCAGTTTCCAATCCACCCTTCAATATTCTGCTTGGGGTGTTGTGCTACGGACCATATTTCTCTTTGCCTACAGGGCAGTAGGGGTTGCTTGAAAGAGACCAAAAGGCTGGAGAAAGGAAGAAGGGTTTGTTCTTTTCTTATTTTTCCTTTTTGTTCCTGTCAGCATTACCACAGCAACAGTCCTCCATCCCAGTGGTGGCAGTTGGTCTCAAAAGCAGCAAATAATTCCATTTGCAAGCATGTATAAACTCTCAAACCTGGTCTTGCCACATACTCTCAAAGACATCAGCCTTGCTGCCTCCAAATACCAATAGCTTCCTCACCATTCTTACCCAAAGATCATTTTCCCTGAGCCTGGTCTCCTCATCATGTTGCTCGTTTATCCATCCAAGAGTATAGCAGAACCTTGGTCAAATGCTGGCACCCTAACTTCAAGAGATGTGAGTTCCCACTCCTATACTGAAGAGGTGGGATTCATAATGTGAGAACCGAGAACTACAGAAACACGCGGCACAAATATTCCATTCAATCCCCTGCACTAAGACACCTGACCAAAATTTTACATGGCTTCTAGTAGCCTATATATAGGTGCATCTCTGGGACAACCCCGCCCCCTCTTGAGTTCCTTTCTGGAAAAGCTTAGGGCTATCAAGGAATTTACCGTCTATACCAGCCAACAATTGAGGGTCTCTGATCTCCCTTTCCTAGAGAATTTATTAAAAAGCCTTGCAGTTGTGAATCCTTCCTCTGTCCCTTCAAGATGCATGTGTATCTCCTACAACTCAGGAGTGTCTTTCTCAAGGACCTGAAAGCCATTCCTTTAAAAAGTCATTATTAGGAGGGATAGAGCCTCTGTCTCCCAGTCTATGTGGGAGGAGAGAATCCTAACTTCCACAAATGCCAGTCGAGAGGCACAGCTGGTCTAATCACATTTATGCTGAACAACCCTTCATAATTTTTCACGAGTCCCTTGCTCTCTCCCTCTTCCTGTTACTTCATTCTCCCTTTAAAATGCCAAGCCGACTCTGCACAAATAGAAGTGGAGCTCAGTATTTTCTCCTGCTGTCAATAGTTACTTAATAAAATCTGTTAAACTAATGTCTAGCTGTATTTACATTTGACATAAACTTCCCAAAAATAGAGAGAGGATTTAAGGCATGATTGCAGCAATGAATATGGCAAATATCGAAAACAGGGTTTGGGGGGGTCTTCGTTTTTTTTAATTGCTTGCTTCTTTCCAGGAAAGATGTAAGGAATCATACTAAATGGTATAATCCAATAAAAGTTATAAAATAAGATTAAAAAGGAAAAATAAAAAAGTCCTAAGAGGGAGGGAGTGTAGTGGTTAAGATACAGGTTAAGCTGATAAGACAAAGAGACACCAAAATACAATGTTTAAACCAGATACTTTACTTCTGTCTTATATAATAGGAGATACATTCAAGAGCTGAAAGAGTGGCTCCTTCATCATCAACATGTAGCTTCTATCACTGAGTCCAAGTTGGATGCTCTGATCTCAACATCCCTGCTAGAGGAAAATGGGAAATGGGGGTGGGGAAGTAGTAGAGTACCTGTCCCATCCTTTTAAGGGTAAGACTTGGAAGTGGCATACATCCTTCTAGGCATACCCTGTTGTCCACAATCAGGTTACTTGGCCATACTTACCTGAGAGGAAAGTTGGAAAGGTAGTCCCTAGTTAGGTGGCCATATGTCTAACTAAAACTCTTATTTTGAAAGAGAGGAATGAATGGGGTTGGGGTGGTGGGACAGCTTCTGTCTACCACAGAAGGAACATGAATATCCAAAAACAAGAAATCTGTCAGCTTTTACAACTCTTTATCGTGGGGTGTATTCTGCTGCACACAATGTAAGCTAGATGTGCTGGAGTGGATGCCTCCAGAAGCAGCCCATAACCAATAATGAATGAGGAGCTGGTGAATAAATATACCAGCTTCCTTCCCCCTAGTTGGGATAACTTTGAGGCATATTCTATAATGTTCCCAGACTACCCTGGAGGGGGTGGTGTTACAGTTGCCCACATGAACCTGTTTTTCTTCTATGTCTCATTACCCCAATCCTCTCTTAGCACTTCCTGGGATCCCCTTCAAAATAAATTGCCTGCACTGGAATCTTTGCCTCAGAGTTTACTTATGGGAGAACCTGAGACCAGCTCTGCACTTCCTACAAATCTAGAGGGAAGCTAAATAACGTAATTGTTATATTTAGAAAGTAGAAAACAGGGAGGCCCGGGTGGCTCAGTTGGTTGAGCATCTACCTTTAGCTCAGGTCATGATCTTGGGATCCTGGGTCCTGGGTCCTGGAATTGAGCCCCATGTACTTGGGCTCCCTGCTCAGTGGGGAGCCTGCTTCTCCCTTTCCTCCCCAACTGTACTCTCTCTTGCTGTCTCTGTCTCTGTCTCTGTCAAATAAATGAATAAAATCTTAAAAAAAAAAAAAAGTAGAAAACAAATCGGTCCCTCAATCAAGACAAAATATTTCTCTCACCCATTCCCCCGCCCCCACCAAAATAAACAGTACTTATCATCCTAGTCTCACACTGTCTGGTCTTTTGCCATGTTCCTGCTTGCACTACCTTCAGTACCAAAAGTTCCTTGACACTTTATTCCCTTTAGGGCTAGAAAACTGTCCTGCACACAGTTGAAACTAAGTAAGTGTTTGAATAATAAAACTATGAATCTTGTCAAACACACAAAGAACCCCAGACACAGGAGACATGACTGACCACATGTTCCATGGAGTAGGGAAGCCAGAACTGGCTTCCAGATCTCCTGACTGCTCCTCTGGTTTTCTACCACCAACACTCAATCTCCTCCCAAGTTTCCTTTTCATCATCCCTGTGTGGATCCCAAGGCTTTCAGCTGGAGAAACATGTTTGTAAATGTTAAAATTATACCTGTCCTGAGTGAGCTGGGGCCTCCTTGGCCCATCAGGTCTTGAAAGACTGTGCTTGTTGCTACTTAATTTTTCATCTTGCAAAATGACACCTAATTGTAACCAAGAAGACAACCAAAGATTCCAGGCATTTTGGTGATGCCAAGTCTTAGCATAATTGACTACAGAAAACCCAACCATAGAATCAAGTCTGTGTTTCCATAAATTCTTTCTGGAAACAGCACCAGCTTGAAGCACTGGATTGCGGGCTGTGAGGTCTCAATTCACCCTGAAGTTACTCTGCAGAGAGGACGAAAGTCTCAGTAGAAGACCTGACAGCAAGCACTTAAGGCATAAAAGATTTCACTCACCTTGGTCTGGGGAGGAGGAATTCATCCAAAGGAGGATAAAACAAAAGTGTCAGTTAAATTGACTATTTGTGTCAGCTTCTGAGCTGCTTCTATGCCAGGTGACTTTTTCTGATCAAAAAAACAGCAGCCACATAGTCACTGGCCCTTTAATATTTCTTTGCAAAATCCTTCTCTGATTTACCTCTCTCTACCTTAAATATAAGTAAATCAACTTAAAATTATTTCATTACACAAATAGCATCTTTAATGAAGATATTTCAGAAAATGTAAATAAGCAGTAAGAAAATTGAAATTGCTTGAAAAGTCACCACCAAGAAATGACCATTGTTAACATTTTGGTGTATCCTTCTATATCCATATACAACTTCATTTTAATGGCAGCATGTTATTCCATTGTGTGTATATACCAAACTTACAGCATATCCAGTTTCTAAGACCCTTGGTCCTTTCTTGTCTCTCGCTACTATGAAAGAGGTGGAATAAATATTTTAATCAAGTCTTTGTTCTTTATTTCATCAATAAATAGCTCTAAAAGGTAAAGACTCTCATTTAAAAAAACAGTAATAATAACACTATTGTCACACCTAAAAACTTAATAATTTATAGTATCATCAAATATTTAATGTTTAGATTTCCCTGATTGCCTTATCAATGTATGATGTTTTTAGTTACATTCCCTCAGTTTTGGTAACTAAATCTTGACATACATACTTAATTAACTCTTTAGGATAAATGCTGAGATTGAAATTACTGGGTCAAAAGTATGTTATGCCTACATCTAGAAAAATGTTCTCATGCACTAATCTTAAACATTCCAAAAGAGCATTTTGTAAGAATGTGACTGTACAAGGCATGAGAAGGAAATTTTTCTTTTTCTTTTTTTAAATTATTTTTTTATTAACATATAATGTATTATTTGTTTCAGAGGTGTAGGTCTGTGACTTCTCAGTCACGATTCACAATTCACAATTCACAGCACTCACCATAGGGTATGAACCTCCCCAAAGTCCGTCCCCCAGCCACCCCATTCCTTCCACCTTCCTTCCACTCCAGCAACCTTCAGTTTGTTTCCTGAGATTAAGAGTCTCTTATGGCTTGTCTCCTGAGGAGGAAACTTCTCTATTTGAAGCTTTCCTATGCTAGTGACAGAGGAGAGATAATACTCAAAGGGTTCTAGGTATTTATTACGGTAAATTCCAGGCTGATTTCCCTCCTGCCTCCTTTCATCCGTTTCATTGAGGTCAGGAGGGCTGAAGAGCATCTGCCCCTTCTCAATAACCCAGGTGTTCTTGAAGAGCTGGCATCTCTCATTCAGGAGTCAAGAATCTACCTGTAGAACGAAGGGTCTTCCTAACAGGAAGGTCTGTATTTCAATCCAGTGTAGTTTCTGTGCCACACTGCCCTGTCAGTGCTAAGTTGTTATTTTATATTTCTCTAAAATATTTACATTTATAATTTATATAGAAGCAAGAGAAGAAGAGAAGCTCTTTATATAGAACCAGCTGGACAGGGCACCTGGGTGGCTCAGTCGTTAAGCGTCTGCCTTTGGCTCGGGTCATGATCCCAGGGTACTGGGATGGATCGAGCCCCCCATCAGGCTCTTTGCTCAGCAGGGAGCCTGCTTCTCCCGCTACCATTCCCTCTGCTTGTGTTCCCTCTCCAGCTGTGTTTCTCTCTGTCAAATAAATAAAAAAAATCTAAAAAAAAAAAAAAAGAACCAACTGGACAGACCTGAGTTCAAATTCTGCATTGTCAGTTACTGGCTGCATGAGCTTGGGCAAATTATTTCCCTTCTCTGAAAGTTATTTGGGTGGTATAACAACAGTTTCTTGAGATTGCTACAGTGATGAAGTTACTTGGCACACAGTAAGTGCTCAATAGATATTTGTCGAATGAATGAATATTTGCTTACAAGAGTCTTATTTTTTTTTTGAGCTAGAAGAAATCTAACTATACATCCTTTTTATTTTAGAAATGTAAAACTTAAGTTCAGAGAAAATATGAAATTTGGACTTTCAAGGGAACCCTCTTACACTGTTGGTGGGATTGCAAGCTAGTGCAGCCTGCAATCTTTGGAAAACAGTGTGGAGATTCCTCGAGAAATTAAAAAAGCATTCCATGTTCCTGGATCGGAAGAATAAACATTGTTAAAATGTCTATACTGC